>OZ022428.1:64421553-64544429 GCA_963989345.1 Clangula hyemalis | reverse complement strand
AGTCCTGGTCCCCAGTCCTGGTCCCCAGTCCTGGTCCCCAGTCCTGGTCCCCAGTCCTGGTCCCCAGTCCTGGTCCCCAGTCCTGGTCCCCAGTCCTGGTCCCCAGTCCTGGTCCCCAGTCCTGGTCCCCAGTCCTGGTCCCCAGTCCTGGTCCCCAGTCCTGGTCCCCAGTCCTGGTCCCCAGTCCTGGTCCCCAGTCCTGGTCCCCAGTCCTGGTCCCCAGTCCTGGTCCCCAGTCCTGGTCCCCAGTCCTGGTCCCCAGTCCTGGTCCCCAGTCCTGGTCCCCAGTCCTGGTCCCCAGTCCTGGTCCCCAGTCCTGGTCCCCAGTCCTGGTCCCCAGTCCTGGTCCCCAGTCCTGGTCCCCAGTCCTGGTCCCCAGTCCTGGTCCCCAGTCCTGGTCCCCAGTCCTGGTCCCCAGTCCTGGTCCCCAGTCCTGGTCCCCAGTCCTGGTCCCCAGTCCTGGTCCCCAGTCCTGGTCCCCAGTCCTGGTCCCCAGTCCTGGTCCCCAGTCCTGGTCCCCAGTCCTGGTCCCCAGTCCTGGTCCCCAGTCCTGGTCCCCAGTCCTGGTCCCCAGTCCTGGTCCCCAGTCCTGGTCCCCAGTCCTGGTCCCCAGTCCTGGTCCCCAGTCCTGGTCCCCAGTCCTGGTCCCCAGTCCTGGTCCCCAGTCCTGGTCCCCAGTCCTGGTCCCCAGTCCTGGTCCCCAGTCCTGGTCCCCAGTCCTGGTCCCCAGTCCTGGTCCCCAGTCCTGGTCCCCAGTCCTGGTCCCCAGTCCTGGTCCCCAGTCCTGGTCCCCAGTCCTGGTCCCCAGTCCTGGTCCCCAGTCCTGGTCCCCAGTCCTGGTCCCCAGTCCTGGTCCCCAGTCCTGGTCCCCAGTCCTGGTCCCCAGTCCTGGTCCCCAGTCCTGGTCCCCAGTCCTGGTCCCCAGTCCTGGTCCCCAGTCCTGGTCCCCAGTCCTGGTCCCCAGTCCTGGTCCCCAGTCCTGGTCCCCAGTCCTGGTCCCCAGTCCTGGTCCCCAGTCCTGGTCCCCAGTCCTGGTCCCCAGTCCTGGTCCCCAGTCCTGGTCCCCAGTCCTGGTCCCCAGTCCTGGTCCCCAGTCCTGGTCCCCAGTCCTGGTCCCCAGTCCTGGTCCCCAGTCCTGGTCCCCAGTCCTGGTCCCCAGTCCTGGTCCCCAGTCCTGGTCCCCAGTCCTGGTCCCCAGTCCTGGTCCCCAGTCCTGGTCCCCAGTCCTGGTCCCCAGTCCTGGTCCCCAGTCCTGGTCCCCAGTCCTGGTCCCCAGTCCTGGTCCCCAGTCCTGGTCCCCAGTCCTGGTCCCCAGTCCTGGTCCCCAGTCCTGGTCCCCAGTCCTGGTCCCCAGTCCTGGTCCCCAGTCCTGGTCCCCAGTCCTGGTCCCCAGTCCTGGTCCCCAGTCCTGGTCCCCAGTCCTGGTCCCCAGTCCTGGTCCCCAGTCCTGGTCCCCAGTCCTGGTCCCCAGTCCTGGTCCCCAGTCCTGGTCCCCAGTCCTGGTCCCCAGTCCTGGTCCCCAGTCCTGGTCCCCAGTCCTGGTCCCCAGTCCTGGTCCCCAGTCCTGGTCCCCAGTCCTGGTCCCCAGTCCTGGTCCCCAGTCCTGGTCCCCAGTCCTGGTCCCCAGTCCTGGTCCCCAGTCCTGGTCCCCAGTCCTGGTCCCCAGTCCTGGTCCCCAGTCCTGGTCCCCAGTCCTGGTCCCCAGTCCTGGTCCCCAGTCCTGGTCCCCAGTCCTGGTCCCCAGTCCTGGTCCCCAGTCCTGGTCCCCAGTCCTGGTCCCCAGTCCTGGTCCCCAGTCCTGGTCCCCAGTCCTGGTCCCCAGTCCTGGTCCCCAGTCCTGGTCCCCAGTCCTGGTCCCCAGTCCTGGTCCCCAGTCCTGGTCCCCAGTCCTGGTCCCCAGTCCTGGTCCCCAGTCCTGGTCCCCAGTCCTGGTCCCCAGTCCTGGTCCCCAGTCCTGGTCCCCAGTCCTGGTCCCCAGTCCTGGTCCCCAGTCCTGGTCCCCAGTCCTGGTCCCCAGTCCTGGTCCCCAGTCCTGGTCCCCAGTCCTGGTCCCCAGTCCTGGTCCCCAGTCCTGGTCCCCAGTCCTGGTCCCCAGTCCTGGTCCCCAGTCCTGGTCCCCAGTCCTGGTCCCCAGTCCTGGTCCCCAGTCCTGGTCCCCAGTCCTGGTCCCCAGTCCTGGTCCCCAGTCCTGGTCCCCAGTCCTGGTCCCCAGTCCTGGTCCCCAGTCCTGGTCCCCAGTCCTGGTCCCCAGTCCTGGTCCCCAGTCCTGGTCCCCAGTCCTGGTCCCCAGTCCTGGTCCCCAGTCCTGGTCCCCAGTCCTGGTCCCCAGTCCTGGTCCCCAGTCCTGGTCCCCAGTCCTGGTCCCCAGTCCTGGTCCCCAGTCCTGGTCCCCAGTCCTGGTCCCCAGTCCTGGTCCCCAGTCCTGGTCCCCAGTCCTGGTCCCCAGTCCTGGTCCCCAGTCCTGGTCCCCAGTCCTGGTCCCCAGTCCTGGTCCCCAGTCCTGGTCCCCAGTCCTGGTCCCCAGTCCTGGTCCCCAGTCCTGGTCCCCAGTCCTGGTCCCCAGTCCTGGTCCCCAGTCCTGGTCCCCAGTCCTGGTCCCCAGTCCTGGTCCCCAGTCCTGGTCCCCAGTCCTGGTCCCCAGTCCTGGTCCCCAGTCCTGGTCCCCAGTCCTGGTCCCCAGTCCTGGTCCCCAGTCCTGGTCCCCAGTCCTGGTCCCCAGTCCTGGTCCCCAGTCCTGGTCCCCAGTCCTGGTCCCCAGTCCTGGTCCCCAGTCCTGGTCCCCAGTCCTGGTCCCCAGTCCTGGTCCCCAGTCCTGGTCCCCAGTCCTGGTCCCCAGTCCTGGTCCCCAGTCCTGGTCCCCAGTCCTGGTCCCCAGTCCTGGTCCCCAGTCCTGGTCCCCAGTCCTGGTCCCCAGTCCTGGTCCCCAGTCCTGGTCCCCAGTCCTGGTCCCCAGTCCTGGTCCCCAGTCCTGGTCCCCAGTCCTGGTCCCCAGTCCTGGTCCCCAGTCCTGGTCCCCAGTCCTGGTCCCCAGTCCTGGTCCCCAGTCCTGGTCCCCAGTCCTGGTCCCCAGTCCTGGTCCCCAGTCCTGGTCCCCAGTCCTGGTCCCCAGTCCTGGTCCCCAGTCCTGGTCCCCAGTCCTGGTCCCCAGTCCTGGTCCCCAGTCCTGGTCCCCAGTCCTGGTCCCCAGTCCTGGTCCCCAGTCCTGGTCCCCAGTCCTGGTCCCCAGTCCTGGTCCCCAGTCCTGGTCCCCAGTCCTGGTCCCCAGTCCTGGTCCCCAGTCCTGGTCCCCAGTCCTGGTCCCCAGTCCTGGTCCCCAGTCCTGGTCCCCAGTCCTGGTCCCCAGTCCTGGTCCCCAGTCCTGGTCCCCAGTCCTGGTCCCCAGTCCTGGTCCCCAGTCCTGGTCCCCAGTCCTGGTCCCCAGTCCTGGTCCCCAGTCCTGGTCCCCAGTCCTGGTCCCCAGTCCTGGTCCCCAGTCCTGGTCCCCAGTCCTGGTCCCCAGTCCTGGTCCCCAGTCCTGGTCCCCAGTCCTGGTCCCCAGTCCTGGTCCCCAGTCCTGGTCCCCAGTCCTGGTCCCCAGTCCTGGTCCCCAGTCCTGGTCCCCAGTCCTGGTCCCCAGTCCTGGTCCCCAGTCCTGGTCCCCAGTCCTGGTCCCCAGTCCTGGTCCCCAGTCCTGGTCCCCAGTCCTGGTCCCCAGTCCTGGTCCCCAGTCCTGGTCCCCAGTCCTGGTCCCCAGTCCTGGTCCCCAGTCCTGGTCCCCAGTCCTGGTCCCCAGTCCTGGTCCCCAGTCCTGGTCCCCAGTCCTGGTCCCCAGTCCTGGTCCCCAGTCCTGGTCCCCAGTCCTGGTCCCCAGTCCTGGTCCCCAGTCCTGGTCCCCAGTCCTGGTCCCCAGTCCTGGTCCCCAGTCCTGGTCCCCAGTCCTGGTCCCCAGTCCTGGTCCCCAGTCCTGGTCCCCAGTCCTGGTCCCCAGTCCTGGTCCCCAGTCCTGGTCCCCAGTCCTGGTCCCCAGTCCTGGTCCCCAGTCCTGGTCCCCAGTCCTGGTCCCCAGTCCTGGTCCCCAGTCCTGGTCCCCAGTCCTGGTCCCCAGTCCTGGTCCCCAGTCCTGGTCCCCAGTCCTGGTCCCCAGTCCTGGTCCCCAGTCCTGGTCCCCAGTCCTGGTCCCCAGTCCTGGTCCCCAGTCCTGGTCCCCAGTCCTGGTCCCCAGTCCTGGTCCCCAGTCCTGGTCCCCAGTCCTGGTCCCCAGTCCTGGTCCCCAGTCCTGGTCCCCAGTCCTGGTCCCCAGTCCTGGTCCCCAGTCCTGGTCCCCAGTCCTGGTCCCCAGTCCTGGTCCCCAGTCCTGGTCCCCAGTCCTGGTCCCCAGTCCTGGTCCCCAGTCCTGGTCCCCAGTCCTGGTCCCCAGTCCTGGTCCCCAGTCCTGGTCCCCAGTCCTGGTCCCCAGTCCTGGTCCCCAGTCCTGGTCCCCAGTCCTGGTCCCCAGTCCTGGTCCCCAGTCCTGGTCCCCAGTCCTGGTCCCCAGTCCTGGTCCCCAGTCCTGGTCCCCAGTCCTGGTCCCCAGTCCTGGTCCCCAGTCCTGGTCCCCAGTCCTGGTCCCCAGTCCTGGTCCCCAGTCCTGGTCCCCAGTCCTGGTCCCCAGTCCTGGTCCCCAGTCCTGGTCCCCAGTCCTGGTCCCCAGTCCTGGTCCCCAGTCCTGGTCCCCAGTCCTGGTCCCCAGTCCTGGTCCCCAGTCCTGGTCCCCAGTCCTGGTCCCCAGTCCTGGTCCCCAGTCCTGGTCCCCAGTCCTGGTCCCCAGTCCTGGTCCCCAGTCCTGGTCCCCAGTCCTGGTCCCCAGTCCTGGTCCCCAGTCCTGGTCCCCAGTCCTGGTCCCCAGTCCTGGTCCCCAGTCCTGGTCCCCAGTCCTGGTCCCCAGTCCTGGTCCCCAGTCCTGGTCCCCAGTCCTGGTCCCCAGTCCTGGTCCCCAGTCCTGGTCCCCAGTCCTGGTCCCCAGTCCTGGTCCCCAGTCCTGGTCCCCAGTCCTGGTCCCCAGTCCTGGTCCCCAGTCCTGGTCCCCAGTCCTGGTCCCCAGTCCTGGTCCCCAGTCCTGGTCCCCAGTCCTGGTCCCCAGTCCTGGTCCCCAGTCCTGGTCCCCAGTCCTGGTCCCCAGTCCTGGTCCCCAGTCCTGGTCCCCAGTCCTGGTCCCCAGTCCTGGTCCCCAGTCCTGGTCCCCAGTCCTGGTCCCCAGTCCTGGTCCCCAGTCCTGGTCCCCAGTCCTGGTCCCCAGTCCTGGTCCCCAGTCCTGGTCCCCAGTCCTGGTCCCCAGTCCTGGTCCCCAGTCCTGGTCCCCAGTCCTGGTCCCCAGTCCTGGTCCCCAGTCCTGGTCCCCAGTCCTGGTCCCCAGTCCTGGTCCCCAGTCCTGGTCCCCAGTCCTGGTCCCCAGTCCTGGTCCCCAGTCCTGGTCCCCAGTCCTGGTCCCCAGTCCTGGTCCCCAGTCCTGGTCCCCAGTCCTGGTCCCCAGTCCTGGTCCCCAGTCCTGGTCCCCAGTCCTGGTCCCCAGTCCTGGTCCCCAGTCCTGGTCCCCAGTCCTGGTCCCCAGTCCTGGTCCCCAGTCCTGGTCCCCAGTCCTGGTCCCCAGTCCTGGTCCCCAGTCCTGGTCCCCAGTCCTGGTCCCCAGTCCTGGTCCCCAGTCCTGGTCCCCAGTCCTGGTCCCCAGTCCTGGTCCCCAGTCCTGGTCCCCAGTCCTGGTCCCCAGTCCTGGTCCCCAGTCCTGGTCCCCAGTCCTGGTCCCCAGTCCTGGTCCCCAGTCCTGGTCCCCAGTCCTGGTCCCCAGTCCTGGTCCCCAGTCCTGGTCCCCAGTCCTGGTCCCCAGTCCTGGTCCCCAGTCCTGGTCCCCAGTCCTGGTCCCCAGTCCTGGTCCCCAGTCCTGGTCCCCAGTCCTGGTCCCCAGTCCTGGTCCCCAGTCCTGGTCCCCAGTCCTGGTCCCCAGTCCTGGTCCCCAGTCCTGGTCCCCAGTCCTGGTCCCCAGTCCTGGTCCCCAGTCCTGGTCCCCAGTCCTGGTCCCCAGTCCTGGTCCCCAGTCCTGGTCCCCAGTCCTGGTCCCCAGTCCTGGTCCCCAGTCCTGGTCCCCAGTCCTGGTCCCCAGTCCTGGTCCCCAGTCCTGGTCCCCAGTCCTGGTCCCCAGTCCTGGTCCCCAGTCCTGGTCCCCAGTCCTGGTCCCCAGTCCTGGTCCCCAGTCCTGGTCCCCAGTCCTGGTCCCCAGTCCTGGTCCCCAGTCCTGGTCCCCAGTCCTGGTCCCCAGTCCTGGTCCCCAGTCCTGGTCCCCAGTCCTGGTCCCCAGTCCTGGTCCCCAGTCCTGGTCCCCAGTCCTGGTCCCCAGTCCTGGTCCCCAGTCCTGGTCCCCAGTCCTGGTCCCCAGTCCTGGTCCCCAGTCCTGGTCCCCAGTCCTGGTCCCCAGTCCTGGTCCCCAGTCCTGGTCCCCAGTCCTGGTCCCCAGTCCTGGTCCCCAGTCCTGGTCCCCAGTCCTGGTCCCCAGTCCTGGTCCCCAGTCCTGGTCCCCAGTCCTGGTCCCCAGTCCTGGTCCCCAGTCCTGGTCCCCAGTCCTGGTCCCCAGTCCTGGTCCCCAGTCCTGGTCCCCAGTCCTGGTCCCCAGTCCTGGTCCCCAGTCCTGGTCCCCAGTCCTGGTCCCCAGTCCTGGTCCCCAGTCCTGGTCCCCAGTCCTGGTCCCCAGTCCTGGTCCCCAGTCCTGGTCCCCAGTCCTGGTCCCCAGTCCTGGTCCCCAGTCCTGGTCCCCAGTCCTGGTCCCCAGTCCTGGTCCCCAGTCCTGGTCCCCAGTCCTGGTCCCCAGTCCTGGTCCCCAGTCCTGGTCCCCAGTCCTGGTCCCCAGTCCTGGTCCCCAGTCCTGGTCCCCAGTCCTGGTCCCCAGTCCTGGTCCCCAGTCCTGGTCCCCAGTCCTGGTCCCCAGTCCTGGTCCCCAGTCCTGGTCCCCAGTCCTGGTCCCCAGTCCTGGTCCCCAGTCCTGGTCCCCAGTCCTGGTCCCCAGTCCTGGTCCCCAGTCCTGGTCCCCAGTCCTGGTCCCCAGTCCTGGTCCCCAGTCCTGGTCCCCAGTCCTGGTCCCCAGTCCTGGTCCCCAGTCCTGGTCCCCAGTCCTGGTCCCCAGTCCTGGTCCCCAGTCCTGGTCCCCAGTCCTGGTCCCCAGTCCTGGTCCCCAGTCCTGGTCCCCAGTCCTGGTCCCCAGTCCTGGTCCCCAGTCCTGGTCCCCAGTCCTGGTCCCCAGTCCTGGTCCCCAGTCCTGGTCCCCAGTCCTGGTCCCCAGTCCTGGTCCCCAGTCCTGGTCCCCAGTCCTGGTCCCCAGTCCTGGTCCCCAGTCCTGGTCCCCAGTCCTGGTCCCCAGTCCTGGTCCCCAGTCCTGGTCCCCAGTCCTGGTCCCCAGTCCTGGTCCCCAGTCCTGGTCCCCAGTCCTGGTCCCCAGTCCTGGTCCCCAGTCCTGGTCCCCAGTCCTGGTCCCCAGTCCTGGTCCCCAGTCCTGGTCCCCAGTCCTGGTCCCCAGTCCTGGTCCCCAGTCCTGGTCCCCAGTCCTGGTCCCCAGTCCTGGTCCCCAGTCCTGGTCCCCAGTCCTGGTCCCCAGTCCTGGTCCCCAGTCCTGGTCCCCAGTCCTGGTCCCCAGTCCTGGTCCCCAGTCCTGGTCCCCAGTCCTGGTCCCCAGTCCTGGTCCCCAGTCCTGGTCCCCAGTCCTGGTCCCCAGTCCTGGTCCCCAGTCCTGGTCCCCAGTCCTGGTCCCCAGTCCTGGTCCCCAGTCCTGGTCCCCAGTCCTGGTCCCCAGTCCTGGTCCCCAGTCCTGGTCCCCAGTCCTGGTCCCCAGTCCTGGTCCCCAGTCCTGGTCCCCAGTCCTGGTCCCCAGTCCTGGTCCCCAGTCCTGGTCCCCAGTCCTGGTCCCCAGTCCTGGTCCCCAGTCCTGGTCCCCAGTCCTGGTCCCCAGTCCTGGTCCCCAGTCCTGGTCCCCAGTCCTGGTCCCCAGTCCTGGTCCCCAGTCCTGGTCCCCAGTCCTGGTCCCCAGTCCTGGTCCCCAGTCCTGGTCCCCAGTCCTGGTCCCCAGTCCTGGTCCCCAGTCCTGGTCCCCAGTCCTGGTCCCCAGTCCTGGTCCCCAGTCCTGGTCCCCAGTCCTGGTCCCCAGTCCTGGTCCCCAGTCCTGGTCCCCAGTCCTGGTCCCCAGTCCTGGTCCCCAGTCCTGGTCCCCAGTCCTGGTCCCCAGTCCTGGTCCCCAGTCCTGGTCCCCAGTCCTGGTCCCCAGTCCTGGTCCCCAGTCCTGGTCCCCAGTCCTGGTCCCCAGTCCTGGTCCCCAGTCCTGGTCCCCAGTCCTGGTCCCCAGTCCTGGTCCCCAGTCCTGGTCCCCAGTCCTGGTCCCCAGTCCTGGTCCCCAGTCCTGGTCCCCAGTCCTGGTCCCCAGTCCTGGTCCCCAGTCCTGGTCCCCAGTCCTGGTCCCCAGTCCTGGTCCCCAGTCCTGGTCCCCAGTCCTGGTCCCCAGTCCTGGTCCCCAGTCCTGGTCCCCAGTCCTGGTCCCCAGTCCTGGTCCCCAGTCCTGGTCCCCAGTCCTGGTCCCCAGTCCTGGTCCCCAGTCCTGGTCCCCAGTCCTGGTCCCCAGTCCTGGTCCCCAGTCCTGGTCCCCAGTCCTGGTCCCCAGTCCTGGTCCCCAGTCCTGGTCCCCAGTCCTGGTCCCCAGTCCTGGTCCCCAGTCCTGGTCCCCAGTCCTGGTCCCCAGTCCTGGTCCCCAGTCCTGGTCCCCAGTCCTGGTCCCCAGTCCTGGTCCCCAGTCCTGGTCCCCAGTCCTGGTCCCCAGTCCTGGTCCCCAGTCCTGGTCCCCAGTCCTGGTCCCCAGTCCTGGTCCCCAGTCCTGGTCCCCAGTCCTGGTCCCCAGTCCTGGTCCCCAGTCCTGGTCCCCAGTCCTGGTCCCCAGTCCTGGTCCCCAGTCCTGGTCCCCAGTCCTGGTCCCCAGTCCTGGTCCCCAGTCCTGGTCCCCAGTCCTGGTCCCCAGTCCTGGTCCCCAGTCCTGGTCCCCAGTCCTGGTCCCCAGTCCTGGTCCCCAGTCCTGGTCCCCAGTCCTGGTCCCCAGTCCTGGTCCCCAGTCCTGGTCCCCAGTCCTGGTCCCCAGTCCTGGTCCCCAGTCCTGGTCCCCAGTCCTGGTCCCCAGTCCTGGTCCCCAGTCCTGGTCCCCAGTCCTGGTCCCCAGTCCTGGTCCCCAGTCCTGGTCCCCAGTCCTGGTCCCCAGTCCTGGTCCCCAGTCCTGGTCCCCAGTCCTGGTCCCCAGTCCTGGTCCCCAGTCCTGGTCCCCAGTCCTGGTCCCCAGTCCTGGTCCCCAGTCCTGGTCCCCAGTCCTGGTCCCCAGTCCTGGTCCCCAGTCCTGGTCCCCAGTCCTGGTCCCCAGTCCTGGTCCCCAGTCCTGGTCCCCAGTCCTGGTCCCCAGTCCTGGTCCCCAGTCCTGGTCCCCAGTCCTGGTCCCCAGTCCTGGTCCCCAGTCCTGGTCCCCAGTCCTGGTCCCCAGTCCTGGTCCCCAGTCCTGGTCCCCAGTCCTGGTCCCCAGTCCTGGTCCCCAGTCCTGGTCCCCAGTCCTGGTCCCCAGTCCTGGTCCCCAGTCCTGGTCCCCAGTCCTGGTCCCCAGTCCTGGTCCCCAGTCCTGGTCCCCAGTCCTGGTCCCCAGTCCTGGTCCCCAGTCCTGGTCCCCAGTCCTGGTCCCCAGTCCTGGTCCCCAGTCCTGGTCCCCAGTCCTGGTCCCCAGTCCTGGTCCCCAGTCCTGGTCCCCAGTCCTGGTCCCCAGTCCTGGTCCCCAGTCCTGGTCCCCAGTCCTGGTCCCCAGTCCTGGTCCCCAGTCCTGGTCCCCAGTCCTGGTCCCCAGTCCTGGTCCCCAGTCCTGGTCCCCAGTCCTGGTCCCCAGTCCTGGTCCCCAGTCCTGGTCCCCAGTCCTGGTCCCCAGTCCTGGTCCCCAGTCCTGGTCCCCAGTCCTGGTCCCCAGTCCTGGTCCCCAGTCCTGGTCCCCAGTCCTGGTCCCCAGTCCTGGTCCCCAGTCCTGGTCCCCAGTCCTGGTCCCCAGTCCTGGTCCCCAGTCCTGGTCCCCAGTCCTGGTCCCCAGTCCTGGTCCCCAGTCCTGGTCCCCAGTCCTGGTCCCCAGTCCTGGTCCCCAGTCCTGGTCCCCAGTCCTGGTCCCCAGTCCTGGTCCCCAGTCCTGGTCCCCAGTCCTGGTCCCCAGTCCTGGTCCCCAGTCCTGGTCCCCAGTCCTGGTCCCCAGTCCTGGTCCCCAGTCCTGGTCCCCAGTCCTGGTCCCCAGTCCTGGTCCCCAGTCCTGGTCCCCAGTCCTGGTCCCCAGTCCTGGTCCCCAGTCCTGGTCCCCAGTCCTGGTCCCCAGTCCTGGTCCCCAGTCCTGGTCCCCAGTCCTGGTCCCCAGTCCTGGTCCCCAGTCCTGGTCCCCAGTCCTGGTCCCCAGTCCTGGTCCCCAGTCCTGGTCCCCAGTCCTGGTCCCCAGTCCTGGTCCCCAGTCCTGGTCCCCAGTCCTGGTCCCCAGTCCTGGTCCCCAGTCCTGGTCCCCAGTCCTGGTCCCCAGTCCTGGTCCCCAGTCCTGGTCCCCAGTCCTGGTCCCCAGTCCTGGTCCCCAGTCCTGGTCCCCAGTCCTGGTCCCCAGTCCTGGTCCCCAGTCCTGGTCCCCAGTCCTGGTCCCCAGTCCTGGTCCCCAGTCCTGGTCCCCAGTCCTGGTCCCCAGTCCTGGTCCCCAGTCCTGGTCCCCAGTCCTGGTCCCCAGTCCTGGTCCCCAGTCCTGGTCCCCAGTCCTGGTCCCCAGTCCTGGTCCCCAGTCCTGGTCCCCAGTCCTGGTCCCCAGTCCTGGTCCCCAGTCCTGGTCCCCAGTCCTGGTCCCCAGTCCTGGTCCCCAGTCCTGGTCCCCAGTCCTGGTCCCCAGTCCTGGTCCCCAGTCCTGGTCCCCAGTCCTGGTCCCCAGTCCTGGTCCCCAGTCCTGGTCCCCAGTCCTGGTCCCCAGTCCTGGTCCCCAGTCCTGGTCCCCAGTCCTGGTCCCCAGTCCTGGTCCCCAGTCCTGGTCCCCAGTCCTGGTCCCCAGTCCTGGTCCCCAGTCCTGGTCCCCAGTCCTGGTCCCCAGTCCTGGTCCCCAGTCCTGGTCCCCAGTCCTGGTCCCCAGTCCTGGTCCCCAGTCCTGGTCCCCAGTCCTGGTCCCCAGTCCTGGTCCCCAGTCCTGGTCCCCAGTCCTGGTCCCCAGTCCTGGTCCCCAGTCCTGGTCCCCAGTCCTGGTCCCCAGTCCTGGTCCCCAGTCCTGGTCCCCAGTCCTGGTCCCCAGTCCTGGTCCCCAGTCCTGGTCCCCAGTCCTGGTCCCCAGTCCTGGTCCCCAGTCCTGGTCCCCAGTCCTGGTCCCCAGTCCTGGTCCCCAGTCCTGGTCCCCAGTCCTGGTCCCCAGTCCTGGTCCCCAGTCCTGGTCCCCAGTCCTGGTCCCCAGTCCTGGTCCCCAGTCCTGGTCCCCAGTCCTGGTCCCCAGTCCTGGTCCCCAGTCCTGGTCCCCAGTCCTGGTCCCCAGTCCTGGTCCCCAGTCCTGGTCCCCAGTCCTGGTCCCCAGTCCTGGTCCCCAGTCCTGGTCCCCAGTCCTGGTCCCCAGTCCTGGTCCCCAGTCCTGGTCCCCAGTCCTGGTCCCCAGTCCTGGTCCCCAGTCCTGGTCCCCAGTCCTGGTCCCCAGTCCTGGTCCCCAGTCCTGGTCCCCAGTCCTGGTCCCCAGTCCTGGTCCCCAGTCCTGGTCCCCAGTCCTGGTCCCCAGTCCTGGTCCCCAGTCCTGGTCCCCAGTCCTGGTCCCCAGTCCTGGTCCCCAGTCCTGGTCCCCAGTCCTGGTCCCCAGTCCTGGTCCCCAGTCCTGGTCCCCAGTCCTGGTCCCCAGTCCTGGTCCCCAGTCCTGGTCCCCAGTCCTGGTCCCCAGTCCTGGTCCCCAGTCCTGGTCCCCAGTCCTGGTCCCCAGTCCTGGTCCCCAGTCCTGGTCCCCAGTCCTGGTCCCCAGTCCTGGTCCCCAGTCCTGGTCCCCAGTCCTGGTCCCCAGTCCTGGTCCCCAGTCCTGGTCCCCAGTCCTGGTCCCCAGTCCTGGTCCCCAGTCCTGGTCCCCAGTCCTGGTCCCCAGTCCTGGTCCCCAGTCCTGGTCCCCAGTCCTGGTCCCCAGTCCTGGTCCCCAGTCCTGGTCCCCAGTCCTGGTCCCCAGTCCTGGTCCCCTTCTGCTTGCAGATGGCAGCCTGAACAAGCTGCTCCACTACACTTCCAGGGACAGAGCTGAGACTTACCTGTACTTTCCCAGACCTTTCTTCCTGCCCTTCTTGATGACGGGGGTGATATTGGCTATCCGCCCTTCTGATCGTCTTTCTCCTCCTGATCTGGAGACCTGTAGTAGACCCCCAGCACCGTGTCTCTCATACCATCCCACCCCTTGATTCTTACTCACAAGCTCTCCAGCTGTCCATCACCCTCCCCCAGCTGGAGCTGGTTACACTCTAATTGCTCCCTCACCTAAAGGGCAACCCCACCCCCTCGCTTCCCCAGCCTGTCTCTCCTAAAGACGACAGAGCCCTCCATGACTGCGTTCCAGTCACGCGAGCTGTCCCACCACGTCTCAGTGATCGCAAGGAGGTCGTGGCCCCGCGACCAAACACAGATCTTGAGCTCATCCTGTTTATTTCCCATGCTCCGTGCATTGGTGTACAGGCACTTGAGGGAAGCAGCAGGTACAGTTACCCTGGGGGGATGCAAGAAGAAGATACTGGACGGGGGATTGGGAACGCTACCTTCTCTGAGGAGCCCTCAGACAATCCTATGGGAGAGCTCAGAAGTTTTTCCCTGTCTTCAACAGTGGCAGTAGTGTGAAATGTGTTCATCTGGTTCATGTTAGTATGGAACAATGCTAGGGTCCATGGTACGATGAATGTGACCTTCTGTCCTACAGACCCTTGTATAACCACAAATCTAAGAAAAACAGAGTGGTTAATGTATATAGTTTTTGTATCTTGCAAAGGAATGTTTTAGCAATTCCTGTCCATAGAGAGCTTGAAGGGAAATGTATTTGTAGGCTTTTCCTTGAAGTCTCAGATATCTGGGCGGGGGGGGGGGGGGGGGGGGGGGGGTGGTTCAGAATAGCTGCTAGCTATTATGACTATTGCATGGGACACCATGCAAGTCTCTGATATCTGGCCAGGAGACTAAGGAGGCGGGGAAAGCTGAAGAACGATGAAAAGACAAAGCTTGCAGGGGACGCTGCACAAGTCTCTGACATACAGCCAAGTTGGACAAAGGAGAGGGACAAGAGGGAGGAAGACTATGAGCCTTCATCTTAGAGGGAAAAGGAGTGGAATTAAGTTGGCCCCTGACTGAGCCTTTGGTGTTGGCATGAGAAAAGTACAGGCTGGAGAAAGATAAAGGAAGGCTTAAAAGAGTTGTTGAAGGTGTTAAAGTTGTGGCATGTAGTATTTAACAGAGCTGTTTAAGTTGAATGAGCAGGGAAAGAGGATGTAGGAGTGTTAATAGTTCTGCCTCCACAGGAAGCTGTGATCTCAAAATCACCGGTGTGAGCCCTTTGGGGCAGAGGGACCATGATGGGTGCGAGAGAGTTGTCATGGACACAGAAAAGCAATGAACTCTTAAAACAACCTGAGTTTAGGAGTGAGCTCAGATTGCCAATGGGACCGCTCAGGGAACTGTTGACAATTGCATTCCCCTGACCGACCCCACACCGAGACTATAGTCACCCCGGAAATAATGAACGGTAAATACCAAAATCTGGTTAAATTGGGAACTGAGAATCTGTTCCAACAAGATCCAAAAGAAACCCCTATGGAATTTTTGGACCGACTCTGAAATGCAATGGAAAACAAAACAAAGCAAACAAATGAAACTGGAGAAAATAGGGGCTAAGTGAGAACAGGGAAAATGGACACTGCCAGACAGGCGAGAGATATTGCCAAAAGCTTATGCGAAGCAAATACTGGGACGTTTGCATGCACAAACACGTTGGGGTACAAAGGCGTTAAGTGACCATTTACTTAAACAATTTGGTTGCATTGGGATTTTTGAAATAGCAAAGCAAATTGTACAAAGTCGCTTAACTTGTCAGAAGATAAATAAGAAAGTGTTTTGACAAGCAGCCACGGGAGGGAGAAAAAACAGCTTATAGGCCTTTTGAGCAAGTACATGTTGATGTAACTGAATTGCCTAAGGTAGGGAGGATAAAATACCTATTGGTAATAGTAGATCATTTAACACAATGGGTAGAAGCTTACCCTGTAGCACGAGCTACAGCACAAATGGTGGTAAAAATTCTCTTAGAACACCTGATACCTAGATATGGGATAATCCAGTACATTGATTCTGATCGGGGCACGCACTTTACTTCTAAAATAATAACATTATTATGTCAATCATTAGGTATTCAGTGGGAATACCATACTTTCCCTGAACTTTGTGGGTGCCACGGAGTAGAAAGACTGAATCAAACAATAAAACAACCATTGGCTAAATTAATGATCGAGACACAAATGCCCTGGACGAGATGCTTACCATTGGCACTTTTAAACATAAGAACTAAACCACACAGTGAGACTGGATTATCACCATATGAAAGGTTATATGGTATGCCTTCTTCTCAAGGGATGCCTCTAGGGAACAATGTAGTTGAGGATCATAGCATCCAGAAATGTATAACTATTATTGGAAGGAGATTACAAGAGCTAAGAGAAATTGGAACGATGGCTCAAACACCACCTTTAGGATTTGCTATTCGTAAAATACAACCAGGAGACAAGGTCTTAATAAACACCTGGAGGGAAGAATCATTGGACCCCCGACGGGAGGGATCGTACCTTGTTTTCCTTACTACCTCACAGCAGAAAGGGGTTGGACCCACGCATCCAGAATAAAAGGACCAGTCACTGCTGAAACTTGGAGGGTTGAGTCTGCTCCTGGGGAACTGAAACTCAAGCTACAGAAGCACTAATATTCTGGCAACGAGGCTCTGCATGAATTAAGGATGCCAAATAAAGGGGACAAGCGTAAAGGGAGGAAAGGGAGAAGGCAAGACCGGGCCAGGACCCTCCGCTGCGGTGTGTATGGTCTACCGAGGGAGGCAACCCCTATGGGTATTGACTGCCGAGTGAGAGGGCCTCAGCCGGACTTCTCCCACACTAAGGTCAGGTTGTCCCAAGAAAATAACATCAGAACCTTTTTTTTTAAACCCATATAAAATTGTGATTCGTTTTCCAGGAGCTGGATCACCCTGACAGGCTGAATGGTAACACAAACCCAAATCAACCCTGAAAGCGGGCCCAACCCCTTGACGGAAGGCGTTTGCTTATTATGATCCAGCTATGTGGGCAGAAGACGGATCCTGGGGCTATAGGACCCCAATATATATACTTAATAGGATAATTAGGTTACAAGCTGTAATAGAAATAGTTGTAAATAAAACCAGAGATGCGCTTGGATGAATTGCAAAGCAAAATACCAAGATGAGAACTGCTTTGTATCAAAATCGCTTAGCTTTGGGTTATTTACTAGAGAAGGAGAAGTCTGTGGAAAATTTAACCTTAGTAATTGCTGTTTAGAGATTGATGATGAGGGTGTTTCTTCCTAGTAGCTGGTAGAATGCTATGTTCTGGCTTAGGATGAGAAGAGTGCTGATAATATGCTGATGTTTTAATTGTTGCAGGGCAGTGCTTACACCTAGCCAAGGACGTTTCAGCTTCTCACTCTGTCCTGCCAGCAGGCAGGCCGGGGGTGCACGAGCTGGGAGGAGGGCCGGAATGCTCGGGGTTAGGCTGGGCATCGGGCCGTGGGTGGTGAGCAATTGCATTGTGCATCACTTGTTTCGTACACATTATTACTAGTAGTACTATTATCATCATTATTGTCATTATTATTATTGTTGTTGTTATTTTCTTGTCTTTATCTCAACTGACGGGCTTCACTTTCCCGTTTCTCTCTCCCATCCCAGAGAAGGAGGGGGGGGAGGTGAGCGATCAGCCATGTGTTGATTAGCTGCCCGCTGGGTTAAACCACAACAGAAAGAAAAGCTGTAAATGAACTTGTAAAAGAAATGAAGAAAATTGCACATGTCCCAGTGCAGATCTCAAATGGAATCGATCTAAGAGGATGCTGGGAGGGGACTTTATGGGTAGTGATTGGCTTGCTAAAATAAGGATGGTTGTATTGGGGATATGTGGAGGATTGTTAATAATTCCATGTTTAATTCTTTGTATTACCAGACTAATACACTCGGTTACACAAGGAATGCAAATATCTGCAGTACCTGTTGACCCAGAAGCAGGGAAAGAGAAAACCCATTCCGTGATGATAATAAAAACAAACAAAAATCCCAAATTGGTATCAATTGGTATCAATTCGGCAAGTGTTGACTTGATTGGAAAGGAAAACACGAACCAATGCCATGAAAAAGGAGATGGGGGATTGTGAAACGTGTTCATCTGATCCGTGTCAATATGGAACAATGCTAGGGCCGCATGGTACGATGAATGTGACCTTCTGTCCTACAGACCCTTGTATAACCACAAATCTAAGAAAAACAGAGTGGTTAATGTATATAGTTTTTGTATCTTGCAAAGGAATGTTTTAGCAATTCCTGTCCATAGAGAGCTTGAAGGGAAATGTATTTGTAGGCTTTTCCTTGAAGTCTCAGATATCTGGGCGGGGGGGGGGGTGGTTCAGAATAGCTGCTAGCTATTATGACTATTGCATGGGACACCATGCAAGTCTCTGATATCTGGCCAGGAGACTAAGGAGGCGGGGAAAGCTGAAGAACGATGAAAAGACAAAGCTTGCAGGGGACGCTGCACAAGTCTCTGACATACAGCCAAGTTGGACAAAGGAGAGGGACAAGAGGGAGGAAGACTATGAGCCTTCATCTTAGAGGGAAAAGGAGTGGAATTAAGTTGGCCCCTGACTGAGCCTTTGGTGTTGGCATGAGAAAAGTACAGGCTGGAGAAAGATAAAGGAAGGCTTAAAAGAGTTGTTGAAGGTGTTAAAGTTGTGGCATGTAGTATTTAACAGAGCTGTTTAAGTTGAATGAGCAGGGAAAGAGGATGTAGGAGTGTTAATAGTTCTGCCTCCACAGGAAGCTGTGATCTCAAAATCACCGGTGTGAGCCCTTTGGGGCAGAGGGACCATGATGGGTGCGAGAGAGTTGTCATGGACACAGAAAAGCAATGAACTCTTAAAACAACCTGAGTTTAGGAGTGAGCTCAGATTGCCAATGGGACCGCTCAGGGAACTGTTGACAATTGCATTCCCCTGACCGACCCCACACCGAGACTATAGTCACCCCGGAAATAATGAACGGTAAATACCAAAATCTGGTTAAATTGGGAACTGAGAATCTGTTCCAACAAGATCCAAAAGAAACCCCTATGGAATTTTTGGACCGACTCTGAAATGCAATGGAAAACAAAACAAAGCAAACAAATGAAACTGGAGAAAATAGGGGCTAAGTGAGAACAGGGAAAATGGACACTGCCAGACAGGCGAGAGATATTGCCAAAAGCTTATGCGAAGCAAATACTGGGACGTTTGCATGCACAAACACGTTGGGGTACAAAGGCGTTAAGTGACCATTTACTTAAACAATTTGGTTGCATTGGGATTTTTGAAATAGCAAAGCAAATTGTACAAAGTCGCTTAACTTGTCAGAAGATAAATAAGAAAGTGTTTTGACAAGCAGCCACGGGAGGGAGAAAAAACAGCTTATAGGCCTTTTGAGCAAGTACATGTTGATGTAACTGAATTGCCTAAGGTAGGGAGGATAAAATACCTATTGGTAATAGTAGATCATTTAACACAATGGGTAGAAGCTTACCCTGTAGCACGAGCTACAGCACAAATGGTGGTAAAAATTCTCTTAGAACACCTGATACCTAGATATGGGATAATCCAGTACATTGATTCTGATCGGGGCACGCACTTTACTTCTAAAATAATAACATTATTATGTCAATCATTAGGTATTCAGTGGGAATACCATACTTTCCCTGAACTTTGTGGGTGCCACGGAGTAGAAAGACTGAATCAAACAATAAAACAACCATTGGCTAAATTAATGATCGAGACACAAATGCCCTGGACGAGATGCTTACCATTGGCACTTTTAAACATAAGAACTAAACCACACAGTGAGACTGGATTATCACCATATGAAAGGTTATATGGTATGCCTTCTTCTCAAGGGATGCCTCTAGGGAACAATGTAGTTGAGGATCATAGCATCCAGAAATGTATAACTATTATTGGAAGGAGATTACAAGAGCTAAGAGAAATTGGAACGATGGCTCAAACACCACCTTTAGGATTTGCTATTCGTAAAATACAACCAGGAGACAAGGTCTTAATAAACACCTGGAGGGAAGAATCATTGGACCCCCGACGGGAGGGATCGTACCTTGTTTTCCTTACTACCTCACAGCAGAAAGGGGTTGGACCCACGCATCCAGAATAAAAGGACCAGTCACTGCTGAAACTTGGAGGGTTGAGTCTGCTCCTGGGGAACTGAAACTCAAGCTACAGAAGCACTAATATTCTGGCAACGAGGCTCTGCATGAATTAAGGATGCCAAATAAAGGGGACAAGCGTAAAGGGAGGAAAGGGAGAAGGCAAGACCGGGCCAGGACCCTCCGCTGCGGTGTGTATGGTCTACCGAGGGAGGCAACCCCTATGGGTATTGACTGCCGAGTGAGAGGGCCTCAGCCGGACTTCTCCCACACTAAGGTCAGGTTGTCCCAAGAAAATAACATCAGAACCTTTTTTTTTAAACCCATATAAAATTGTGATTCGTTTTCCAGGAGCTGGATCACCCTGACAGGCTGAATGGTAACACAAACCCAAATCAACCCTGAAAGCGGGCCCAACCCCTTGACGGAAGGCGTTTGCTTATTATGATCCAGCTATGTGGGCAGAAGACGGATCCTGGGGCTATAGGACCCCAATATATATACTTAATAGGATAATTAGGTTACAAGCTGTAATAGAAATAGTTGTAAATAAAACCAGAGATGCGCTTGGATGAATTGCAAAGCAAAATACCAAGATGAGAACTGCTTTGTATCAAAATCGCTTAGCTTTGGGTTATTTACTAGAGAAGGAGAAGTCTGTGGAAAATTTAACCTTAGTAATTGCTGTTTAGAGATTGATGATGAGGGTGTTTCTTCCTAGTAGCTGGTAGAATGCTATGTTCTGGCTTAGGATGAGAAGAGTGCTGATAATATGCTGATGTTTTAATTGTTGCAGGGCAGTGCTTACACCTAGCCAAGGACGTTTCAGCTTCTCACTCTGTCCTGCCAGCAGGCAGGCCGGGGGTGCACGAGCTGGGAGGAGGGCCGGAATGCTCGGGGTTAGGCTGGGCATCGGGCCGTGGGTGGTGAGCAATTGCATTGT
Organism: Clangula hyemalis; assembly: GCA_963989345.1. The sequence goes on along the minus strand of OZ022428.1, from coordinate 64,525,013 downwards.
GCATCACTTGTTTCGTACACATTATTACTAGTAGTACTATTATCATCATTATTGTCATTATTATTATTGTTGTTGTTATTTTCTTGTCTTTATCTCAACTGACGGGCTTCACTTTCCCGTTTCTCTCTCCCATCCCAGAGAAGGAGGGGGGGGAGGTGAGCGATCAGCCATGTGTTGATTAGCTGCCCGCTGGGTTAAACCACAACAGAAAGAAAAGCTGTAAATGAACTTGTAAAAGAAATGAAGAAAATTGCACATGTCCCAGTGCAGATCTCAAATGGAATCGATCTAAGAGGATGCTGGGAGGGGACTTTATGGGTAGTGATTGGCTTGCTAAAATAAGGATGGTTGTATTGGGGATATGTGGAGGATTGTTAATAATTCCATGTTTAATTCTTTGTATTACCAGACTAATACACTCGGTTACACAAGGAATGCAAATATCTGCAGTACCTGTTGACCCAGAAGCAGGGAAAGAGAAAACCCATTCCGTGATGATAATAAAAACAAACAAAAATCCCAAATTGGTATCAATTGGTATCAATTCGGCAAGTGTTGACTTGATTGGAAAGGAAAACACGAACCAATGCCATGAAAAAGGAGATGGGGGATTGTGAAACGTGTTCATCTGATCCGTGTCAATACGGAACAATGCTAGGGCCGCATGGTACGATGAATGTGACCTTCTGTCCTACAGACCCTTGTATAACCACAAATCTAAGAAAAACAGAGTGGTTAATGTATATAGTTTTTGTATCTTGCAAAGGAATGTTTTAGCAATTCCTGTCCATAGAGAGCTTGAAGGGAAATGTATTTGTAGGCTTTTCCTTGAAGTCTCAGATATCTGGGCGGGGGGGGGGGTGGTTCAGAATAGCTGCTAGCTATTATGACTATTGCATGGGACACCATGCAAGTCTCTGATATCTGGCCAGGAGACTAAGGAGGCGGGGAAAGCTGAAGAACGATGAAAAGACAAAGCTTGCAGGGGACGCTGCACAAGTCTCTGACATACAGCCAAGTTGGACAAAGGAGAGGGACAAGAGGGAGGAAGACTATGAGCCTTCATCTTAGAGGGAAAAGGAGTGGAATTAAGTTGGCCCCTGACTGAGCCTTTGGTGTTGGCATGAGAAAAGTACAGGCTGGAGAAAGATAAAGGAAGGCTTAAAAGAGTTGTTGAAGGTGTTAAAGTTGTGGCATGTAGTATTTAACAGAGCTGTTTAAGTTGAATGAGCAGGGAAAGAGGATGTAGGAGTGTTAATAGTTCTGCCTCCACAGGAAGCTGTGATCTCAAAATCACCGGTGTGAGCCCTTTGGGGCAGAGGGACCATGATGGGTGCGAGAGAGTTGTCATGGACACAGAAAAGCAATGAACTCTTAAAACAACCTGAGTTTAGGAGTGAGCTCAGATTGCCAATGGGACCGCTCAGGGAACTGTTGACAATTGCATTCCCCTGACCGACCCCACACCGAGACTATAGTCACCCCGGAAATAATGAACGGTAAATACCAAAATCTGGTTAAATTGGGAACTGAGAATCTGTTCCAACAAGATCCAAAAGAAACCCCTATGGAATTTTTGGACCGACTCTGAAATGCAATGGAAAACAAAACAAAGCAAACAAATGAAACTGGAGAAAATAGGGGCTAAGTGAGAACAGGGAAAATGGACACTGCCAGACAGGCGAGAGATATTGCCAAAAGCTTATGCGAAGCAAATACTGGGACGTTTGCATGCACAAACACGTTGGGGTACAAAGGCGTTAAGTGACCATTTACTTAAACAATTTGGTTGCATTGGGATTTTTGAAATAGCAAAGCAAATTGTACAAAGTCGCTTAACTTGTCAGAAGATAAATAAGAAAGTGTTTTGACAAGCAGCCACGGGAGGGAGAAAAAACAGCTTATAGGCCTTTTGAGCAAGTACATGTTGATGTAACTGAATTGCCTAAGGTAGGGAGGATAAAATACCTATTGGTAATAGTAGATCATTTAACACAATGGGTAGAAGCTTATCCTGTAGCACGAGCTACAGCACAAATGGTGGTAAAAATTCTCTTAGAACACCTGATACCTAGATATGGGATAATCCAGTACATTGATTCTGATCGGGGCACGCACTTTACTTCTAAAATAATAACATTATTATGTCAATCATTAGGTATTCAGTGGGAATACCATACTTTCCCTGAACTTTGTGGGTGCCACGGAGTAGAAAGACTGAATCAAACAATAAAACAACCATTGGCTAAATTAATGATCGAGACACAAATGCCCTGGACGAGATGCTTACCATTGGCACTTTTAAACATAAGAACTAAACCACACAGTGAGACTGGATTATCACCATATGAAAGGTTATATGGTATGCCTTCTTCTCAAGGGATGCCTCTAGGGAACAATGTAGTTGAGGATCATAGCATCCAGAAATGTATAACTATTATTGGAAGGAGATTACAAGAGCTAAGAGAAATTGGAACGATGGCTCAAACACCACCTTTAGGATTTGCTATTCGTAAAATACAACCAGGAGACAAGGTCTTAATAAACACCTGGAGGGAAGAATCATTGGACCCCCGACGGGAGGGATCGTACCTTGTTTTCCTTACTACCTCACAGCAGAAAGGGGTTGGACCCACGCATCCAGAATAAAAGGACCAGTCACTGCTGAAACTTGGAGGGTTGAGTCTGCTCCTGGGGAACTGAAACTCAAGCTACAGAAGCACTAATATTCTGGCAACGAGGCTCTGCATGAATTAAGGATGCCAAATAAAGGGGACAAGCGTAAAGGGAGGAAAGGGAGAAGGCAAGACCGGGCCAGGACCCTCCGCTGCGGTGTGTATGGTCTACCGAGGGAGGCAACCCCTATGGGTATTGACTGCCGAGTGAGAGGGCCTCAGCCGGACTTCTCCCACACTAAGGTCAGGTTGTCCCAAGAAAATAACATCAGAACCTTTTTTTTTAAACCCATATAAAATTGTGATTCGTTTTCCAGGAGCTGGATCACCCTGACAGGCTGAATGGTAACACAAACCCAAATCAACCCTGAAAGCGGGCCCAACCCCTTGATGGAAGGCGTTTGCTTATTATGATCCAGCTATGTGGGCAGAAGACGGATCCTGGGGCTATAGGACCCCAATATATATACTTAATAGGATAATTAGGTTACAAGCTGTAATAGAAATAGTTGTAAATAAAACCAGAGATGCGCTTGGATGAATTGCAAAGCAAAATACCAAGATGAGAACTGCTTTGTATCAAAATCGCTTAGCTTTGGGTTATTTACTAGAGAAGGAGAAGTCTGTGGAAAATTTAACCTTAGTAATTGCTGTTTAGAGATTGATGATGAGGGTGTTTCTTCCTAGTAGCTGGTAGAATGCTATGTTCTGGCTTAGGATGAGAAGAGTGCTGATAATATGCTGATGTTTTAATTGTTGCAGGGCAGTGCTTACACCTAGCCAAGGACGTTTCAGCTTCTCACTCTGTCCTGCCAGCAGGCAGGCCGGGGGTGCACGAGCTGGGAGGAGGGCCGGAATGCTCGGGGTTAGGCTGGGCATCGGGCCGTGGGTGGTGAGCAATTGCATTGTGCATCACTTGTTTCGTACACATTATTACTAGTAGTACTATTATCATCATTATTGTCATTATTATTATTGTTGTTGTTATTTTCTTGTCTTTATCTCAACTGACGGGCTTCACTTTCCCGTTTCTCTCTCCCATCCCAGAGAAGGAGGGGGGGGAGGTGAGCGATCAGCCATGTGTTGATTAGCTGCCCGCTGGGTTAAACCACAACAGAAAGAAAAGCTGTAAATGAACTTGTAAAAGAAATGAAGAAAATTGCACATGTCCCAGTGCAGATCTCAAATGGAATCGATCTAAGAGGATGCTGGGAGGGGACTTTATGGGTAGTGATTGGCTTGCTAAAATAAGGATGGTTGTATTGGGGATATGTGGAGGATTGTTAATAATTCCATGTTTAATTCTTTGTATTACCAGACTAATACACTCGGTTACACAAGGAATGCAAATATCTGCAGTACCTGTTGACCCAGAAGCAGGGAAAGAGAAAACCCATTCCGTGATGATAATAAAAACAAACAAAAATCCCAAATTGGTATCAATTGGTATCAATTCGGCAAGTGTTGACTTGATTGGAAAGGAAAACACGAACCAATGCCATGAAAAAGGAGATGGGGGATTGTGAAACGTGTTCATCTGATCCGTGTCAATACGGAACAATGCTAGGGCCGCATGGTACGATGAATGTGACCTTCTGTCCTACAGACCCTTGTATAACCACAAATCTAAGAAAAACAGAGTGGTTAATGTATATAGTTTTTGTATCTTGCAAAGGAATGTTTTAGCAATTCCTGTCCATAGAGAGCTTGAAGGGAAATGTATTTGTAGGCTTTTCCTTGAAGTCTCAGATATCTGGGCGGGGGGGGGGGGGGGTGGTTCAGAATAGCTGCTAGCTATTATGACTATTGCATGGGACACCATGCAAGTCTCTGATATCTGGCCAGGAGACTAAGGAGGCGGGGAAAGCTGAAGAACGATGAAAAGACAAAGCTTGCAGGGGACGCTGCACAAGTCTCTGACATACAGCCAAGTTGGACAAAGGAGAGGGACAAGAGGGAGGAAGACTACGAGCCTTCAGCATGAGGGACCACCGGAGACTGTTACGCACGCTCCAGTAGGAGGGTGTGGATTCCGGAAACTAATTATAATAACCCTGTTTCTTTTTTAGAAGTAGTAATGAATATGTGTTAGCCTAGGAGCATAAAAATCAGCTGCTTGATGTAACTGGTGTGCGTCTTGGTGGATCAGACTCCCAGCGCAGTTTGCTTACCTCTATTCCTTTAATAGATTGTAAACTTTGATTGTAGTCCTATTTTGAAGACTGAGCCATTTATAACAGTAGTGAGGACTCCCGCCAGCCCTTCTCTGTCACCTTTAGCTCCCCTCCCTTCCCCCATCAAACCTAGTTTAAAGCCCTGGTAATCAGCTCAGAGAGCTTGCTCCCCAACACACTTGCGCCCCGCTTGCCCAGTCCTGGTCCCCAGATTTTTGCGCCAGGAACATGATTCCACAGAGCCTTTAAGCCTTTCTGTAGCTGTAAAGATGCTGAAATGGTCCCTGGCTTAAGAAGAACTAGTTCCCCGCCTGGCACTACGAATCGTTGCTTAGGGCTAAAAGCTGAGGCTCTTGTCTGTTACGTGAACAGCCAGGGAGACTCAGCCTCCCTTCTCTGTTGAGTTCGGTGCTGCCTAGCCTTAACATTTTCGGTACTCAGTAGCGTCCCCCAGGCTCTTGTATTTTGAGAGGGATTGCACTCCCCTTACATCATATGGGAATCCCAGTTTTCTGTCTCACGGGTGAATGGTGTAAGGCACTTACAAATCAATGCAGATTGTTGTTGTTGTCCATTGCCATGTAAATTAAGGCCATGCAAGTACCTTCTACTGTTTCTTCTTCCCTTTCATTTGTTGTCTGGTTTCTACAAAATATTACATATTTGGTGAAATGCCTTAAAACAACATTACTTTATAATTAACAACTTTTTTTTTTTTCTCTCTTTCTAGGTCTGCCAGTAGCTGACAGAGTAGAAAGGTGTGCTTCTCTCCCTTTCTTGTATAGAGTTAGAGGCAATGCCTGATATCTGGCCAAGATGGACAAAGGAGAAGGACAAGGACAAAGCCTGGGAGGAAGACTATGAGCCTTCAGCACGAGAGACCCCCAGAGGGACCACCGGGGACTGATACGCATGAGCCAGTGGGAGGGTTCGGAATCTGGGAACTAGTTATAATAACCCTGCCTTTTTCCAGAAGTAGTAATGAACATGTATTAGCCTAGGAGCAGAAAAAGCTGTTGCCTGATGTAACGCGTGTGCGTGTTGGAGGAGCCCAGACTCCCCACGCACCCAGTGCTCTTTACTTGCCTTTTATTAACCCCATAAATAAATCTCATAAAGCTAAGTTGACTCGGAATTTATAACAGTATGATGAAAACTGTTGCACTCCAAGTTGGGAAGGGGAGAGGAAGATGTTCATGTATACGTGAGAATTGTACTCAAACAGCTGATTACACTTTTGCATACACCTTTTAAGGGAAAACTTTAAACGTGAGAAGCAACAGGCAGTTTTCTACGTTTCCTGATATGATAACACGGTATATAATATAGGGATGATATCATACCTATAGTCTGCTGCAGGCTGAAAAGTAGCCTGTGCCTCAGGTACCGTTTTATGCCTTTGCTTTTGCTACTACATCCCTGTAAGTCTTCAAAAGGGAAATGAAATTATCCTACCCAGAAGAAACACCGTCCAGAAGACACTTGAGTTGTTAGGACCTGAATTCTCAATGAAACCAAAGGCAGGGATCTTACTGACCTGAAGAAAGAGGCTTTCATCTCTCCTGGCTTGTTTACTCCTGAAGGAGCGTGAAAGAGATGCATGTCCTTGTGTGTGAAGAGGAGATGAAGGAACAGCTAGTGCAAGGAACACACAAATCCATTGCGCCAGACTAATAGGTGGTTGTCTCTGAGCTGGGAGACTGCCACAGAAACACAGAATTATCTAGGTTGGAAGAGACCTCCAAGATCACCGAGTCCAACCTCTGACCTAACACTAACCAGTCCTCCACTAAACCATATCACTGAGCTCTACATCTAAATGTCTTTTAAAGACACCCAGGGATGGAGGCTCAACCACTTCCCTGGGTAGCCCGTTCCAATGCCTAGCAGCCCTTTCAGTAAAGAAGTTCTTCATATTATCCAACCTAAACCTCCCCTGGCACAACTTTAGGCCATTTCTCCTCGTCCTGTCACCAGGCATGTGGGAAAATAGACCAAGCCCCACCTCGCTACAGCTTCCTTTAAGGTACCCGTAGAGTGTGATAAGGCCGCCCCTGAGCCTCCTTTTCTCCAGGCTGAACAAGCCCAGCTCCCTCAGCCGCTCCTCGTAGGACTTGTTCTCCAGGCCCCTCACCAGCTTCGTCGCCCTTCTTGGGACTCGCTCGAGCACCTCAATGTCCTTCTTGTAGCGAGGGGCCCAAAACTGAACACAGTACTCGAGGTGCAGCCTCACCAGAGCCGAGTACAGGGGGACAATCACTTCCCTAGCCCTGCTGGCCACACCGCTTCTTATGCAAGCCAGGATGCTGTTGGCCTTCTTGGCCACCTGAGCACCTGAGTGGGCTGGCTCATATTCAGCCCACTATCCACCAATACTCCCAGGTCCTTCTCCGCCAGGCAGCTTTCCAACCACTCAGCCATCTTCAAACTTCCAGATCTAGAGGAACACGTTGGCTGCAGCCTAACAGCCACGTGTATGGAAGCTCCCCCAAGCCAGCCAATCTTCTCCCCATGACCTGCCAGAAAACAGCTGTCCTGGTTTCAGCTAGGATAGAGTTAATTTTCCTCCTAGGAGCTGGTAGGGTGCTCTGTTGTGGATTAGGATGAACACAGAATCACAGAATCACACAGAATTATCTAGGTTGGAAGAGACCTCCAAGATCACCGAGTCCAACCTCTGACCTAACACTAACCAGTCTTCCACTAAACCATATCACTGAGCTCTACATCTAAATGTCTTTTAAAGACACCCAGGGATGGAGGCTCAACCACTTCCCTGGGCAGCCCGTTCCAATGCCTAGCAGCCCTTTCAGTAAAGAAGTTCTTCATATTATCCAACCTAAACCTCCCCTGGCACAACTTCAGGCCATTTCTCCTCGTCCTGTCACCAGGCACGTGGGAGAACAGACCGACCCCCACCTCGCTGCAGCCTCCTTTAAGGTACCTGTAGAGAGCAATAAGGTCGCCCCTGAGCCTCCTCTTCTCCAGGCTGAACAAGCCCAGCTCCCTCAGCCGCTCCTCGTAGGACTTGTTCTCCAGGCCCCTCACCAGCTTCGTCGCCCTTCTCTGGACTCGCTCAAGCACCTCAATGTCCTTCTTGTAGCGAGGGGCCCAAAACTGAACACAGTACTCGAGGTGCAGCCTCACCAGAGCCGAGTACAGGGGGACGATCACTTCCTTAGCCCTGCTGGCCACACTGCTTCTTATACAAGCCAGGATGCTGTTGGCCTTCTTGGCCACCTGAGCACACCGCTGGCTCATATTCAGCCGACTGTCAACCAGTACTCCCAGGTCCTTCTCCACCAGGCAGCTTTCCAACCATTCCTCTCCCAGTCTGTAGCTCTGCTTGGGGTTATTGCGCCCCAGGCGCAGGACCCGGCACTCGGCCTTGTTGATTTTCATGCAGTTGACCTCAGCCCATCGGTGCAGCCTATCCAGATCCTCCTGCAGAGCCTTCCTACCCTCGAGCAGATCGACGCATGCACCTAACTTGGTGTCATCTGCGAACTTACTGAGGGTGCACTCAATGCCCTCATCCAGATCATCGATGACGATATTAAAGAGGACCGGCCCCAGCACCGAGCCCTGGGGAACGCCACTAGTGACTGGCCTCCAACTGGATTTGACTCCATTCACCATGACTCTTTGGGCCCGGCTATCCAGCCAGTTTCTAACCCAACGAAGCGTATGCCAGTCCAAGCCAAGAGCAGCCAGTTTCTTGATGAGAATGCTGTGGGAAACGGTGTCAAAAGCCTTGCTGAAGTCAAGATAGACCACATCCACAGCCTTCCCCTCATCCACCAAGAGCGTCACTTTGTCATAGAAGGAGATCAGGTTCGTCAAGCAGGACCAGCCTTTCATAAACCCATGCTGACTGGGCCTGATCGCCTGCTTGCCCTGCAAGTGCCGCGTGATGACTCTCAAGACAATCTGCTCCATGAGCTTCCCCGGCACTGAGGTCGAACTGACAGGCCTATAGTTCCCCGGGTCTGCCCTCCGGCCCTTCTTGTAGATGGGCATCACGTTTGCTAGCCGCCAGTCAACTGGGACCTCCCCCGATAGCCAGGACTGCTGATAAATGATGGAAAGCGGCTTGGCCAGCTCCTCCGCCAGTTCTCTCAGTACCCTCGGGTGGATCCCATCCGGCCCCATCGACTTGCGCACATCCAAGTGCCGTAGCAGGTCACCAACCATTTCTTCGTGGATAGTGAGGGCCACATTCTGCTCCCCATCCCCTTCCGCCAGCTCAGGGTACTGGATATCCAGACAACAACCGGTATTGCTGCTAAAGACTGAGGCGAAGAAGGCATTAAGCACCTCCGCCTTTTCCTCATCTTGTGTAACAAGGTTTCCCCCCGCATCCAGTAAAGAATGGAGATTCTCCTTGGTCCTCCGTTTTGTGTTGATGTATTTGTAAAAAGATTTTTTGTTGTCTTTAACGGCAGTAGCCAGATTGAGCTCCAGATGAGCTTTGGCCTTTCTAATTTTGTCCCTGCACAGCCTCGTAACATCCTTATAGTCCTCCTCAGTGGCCCGCCCTTTTTTTCCAAAGATTAGAACCCCCCTTTTTTCTCCTAAGCTCAAGCTGCAACTCTCTGTTGAGTGTGCTGGGTCTGGCTGGAGTGTTGACTTTCCCGGTAGCAGCCCATACAGTGCTGTGCTCTGCACTTGTGGCTGGAACAGCAGTGTTATCACACCAGTGTTGTGTCTACTGCTGGGCAGCAGTGGCACAGCATCGGGCCTCTGTCTAACCCTCCTAGGGGGTGGGCAAAAAGTGAGAAGAGAAACATCACTAGGGCAGCTCAGCTAAACCAACCAAAGGGGTATTCCATGCCATGTGATGTCACACAGCAATAAAAGGTGGAAACAGGAAGAAGAGGGGAGGGGTGGGCTCTCGTTGTGAAGACGTCGGTCCTCCTCCCGAACACCGGCTACGTGCGTTGAGGCCCTGCTTCAAGGAGGTGGTCAATCATCGCTCATTTGTGGGAAATAAAGAGCAATTTCTTTCCTCTGCACTTCCACATAGCCTTCATTGATTTTGTTTGTTTTCCTCCCTTCTTTTTATTTTCCCTTTCCCCCTCCCTTTTCCCCTTTCCCTTTTATTTCCCTTTAGTTAAATTGTTTAGTTCATAATAATCTTTATTTAATTATTATGATTATTTCCCTTTAATTAAATTATCCTTATCTCAACCCGTGAGTTGTTCTTTGCTTTACTTCTCCCCCTCCTCATCTAAAAAGAGGGGGAGTGAGAGAGCGGTTGTGGGGTTTAGCTGCCCAGCACGGTAAAACCACCACAGTCCTTTTTGGCGCCCAGCGTGGGGCTCGAAGGGTTGAGATAACAATAGAATTGATTAAAACGCGTACAACTAACACACTTACTTGCTAGTAACCATGTTCATTGTTCTGTTAATAATGGCTTTGACTATATGTCATGCAATCCGTGTCATATTCTCCTTTCTCTTATATATTCGATCCGACAAAGTGCTGCAATCGGTGTTCACTTTTTTTAATTCGCTGTGCTGCCAAGCACTGACCTTGGGTTTAATCTGGAATTCAGGCTCTGCGCTGTTATCATTTGGGTCTCATGGAAACTATCTTTTAGAGAATATTCAGAACTACACTGCCTTCCTTTCCTCATCTGGACACCAGGTTATTAATAATATTAGGAATGGTACTTTTCCCTTCTTTCACAGTGGGTTAATTACAACAGTTTGGGAGTATTTTGAAGATCCATCTGTAACCCATGTATTGCTATTTCTAATTCTGAATAACAGGTTTCATTTTCTCTCTAAGATTAGTCGATTGTTTAGAAAGCTTACTTGGGAATCTGTCTCAAAACAGTCTTGTGGCGAGTGGCAAGGTGTGTGGGATGATGTTGGCAGATACCTGTCACGAGTGTCTCCTCCAATAGTTTTGAACTTCACCCCTGAGCAAGTGCTAAATCCTAAAAACCTGGTAGAATGTTTGAGAGTTGTATGTGCTGACCCTGATAATGCCGGAGAACGACAGCTTGCAGCATTGTGCTGGGTCCTGGCTTACTCCTATCAAACACTGTTTAACATCATCCAGCAACTTGAAGAGAGGGAGGAAGTCTCTGAATCTGATGACCAAGTAACACATGCAGTGGCTGACCCAGAGGACCAACCGACTATGGTATCAGTCGCCCCCATAGTCAAGTCAAAACAATGGAAACAGAGGTCAGCTCGTTTAGTAAGGGAAGAAGCCTCTTCTAAGAAGGAGGGAGAAGGGGAAATGGCAAGCACCTCTAAAGCAGAGCCATCACAAAAACAGCAGGAAGAAGAGATGGAAATCATAAAGGAATCAGAAATCACTCGATCCTTGTCCATGAGTGAGTTGCGAGAAATACGAAAGGATTATGGTCGACGCCCAGGTGAACACATCCTCACCTGGCTGCTTCGATGCTGGGATGCTGGGGCCAATAGCCAACAATTAGAAGGCAATGAAGCCAAGCAGCTGGGATCCCTCTCTAGGGAAAGGGTAATTGACAAAGTAATCGGGAGAGGAGCACAGGCCCTCAGCCTCTGGAGACGACTCCTGGCAGCTGTGAGAGAAAGATATCCCCATAAGGAAGATATTGTATATCACGTAGGCAAGTGGACCACTATGGATAAAGGTCTCCAGCATCTGCGGGAATTAGCTGTGCGGGAGATGATTTATAGTGATTTGGACAATGCCCAGACACCTCAAGACCCCGATGAAGTCCAGTGCACAACATCCGTGTGGCGTAAATTTGTGCGGAGTGCACCATCAGCACATGCCAGTACACTGGCAGTAATTAACTGGGATGAGGGGATGGGACCAACAGTGTATAATCTGACCTGCCAGCTTCAAAAATATGAAGACAATCTCTCTGCTCTGCTACAGTCCTGTGTCTCAGCTGTGGAGAAACTGTCTGAAAGACTTGACCAGCTTGTGGAACGAGCATATTCCCCATATTCCCCCTCATCTAGACAGGGTGATATTTCAGCCACTAAGAATCAGCATTTGCCTGCTCAAGAGAGAGAGTATCCAAGACGCACACCACGTGGCACCTTGTGGTTTTATCTGCGTGACCATGGGGAAGATATGAGCAAATGGGATGGTGTACCTACTTCAACCCTAGCTGCTCGGGTACGTGAACTGAAAGGAAACACAGCAGCAAGAAGAGGGGCTCCTAAGAGAAATGCTGCTCCAGTTTCTATTGGGCAGTACCCCAGAGGCAGTAGAAGAGGCAGTAGAGCTGATGTTATTCTTGACCCTGATGAAGGGACCTCTGCCTCTCATTTGCAAGAATTAAGTGGCAGACGCTCCAACCAGGACTAGAGGGGCCCTGCCTCTGGCCAGGTAGAGGAGAGGGATAACCGGATTTATTGGACTGTGTGGATCCGATGGCCTGGCACATCAGAACCACAAGAATACAATGCTCTAGTGGACACTGGCGCACAATGTACCTTAATGCCATCAGGCTACCAAGGGACAGAACTCATCCGTATCTCTGGAGTGACAGGGGGATCCCAACGACTGTCTGTACTGGAAGCTGAAGTGAGTCTAACTGGGAATGAGTGGCAAAAGCATCCCATTGTGACTGGCCCAGAGGCTCCGTGTATCCTTGGCATAGACTACCTCAAGAGAGGGTACTTCAAGGATCCAAAAGGATATCGGTGGGCTTTTGGCATAGCTGCTTTGAGCACAGAGAAGATTAGGCAGCTGTCTACCCTGCCTGGCCTTTCAGAAGACCCTTCTGTTGTAGGATTGCTGAAGGTTGAAGAACAGCAGGTACCAATTGCTACTACAACGGTGCACCGACGGCAATATCGCACCAACCGAGACTCCCTGATTCCCATTCATGAGTTGGTTCACCGACTGGAGAGTCAAGGAGTAATCAGCAAGACTCGCTCACCCTTTAATAGTCCTATATGGCCAGTACGGAAGTCTAATGGCGAGTGGAGGTTAACAGTGGACTATCGAGGCCTGAATGAAGTCACACCACCGCTGAGTGCTGCAGTGCCGGACATGCTAGAACTTCAGTACGAACTAGAGTCAAAGGCAGCCAAGTGGTATGCCACAATTGATATCGCTAACGCATTTTTCTCCATCCCTTTGGCAGCAGCATGCAGGCCGCAGTTTGCTTTCACTTGGAGGGGCATCCAATACACCTGGAACCGGCTGCCCCAGGGGTGGAAGCACAGCCCTACCATTTGCCATGGACTGATCCAGTCTGCACTGGAGAAAGGGGGAGCTCCTGAGCACCTTCAGTACATTGATGACATCCTCGTGTGGGGCAACACAGCAGAAGAAGTTTTTGAGAAAGGGAAGAAAGTAATCCAAATTCTCTTGAAAGCTGGTTTTGCCATTAAACAGAGCAAGGTCAAGGGGCCTGCACAGGAAATCCAGTTCTTGGGGGTAAAATGGCAGGATGGACGTCGCCATATTCCAATGGATGTGATCAATAAAATAACAGCAATGTCTCCGCCAACTAGCAAAAAAGAAACACAAGCTTTCCTAGGCCTCGTGGGATTCTGGAGAATGCATGTGCCAGGCTATAGTCAGCTTGTGAGTCCTCTATATCGAGTGACTCGAAAGAGAAACTATTTCGAGTGGGGCCCTGAGCAACAACAGGCATTTGAACAAATCAAACAAGAAATAGCTCGTGCAGTAGCCCTTGGGCCTGTCCGTACTGGACCAGCTGTGCAAAACATACTTTATACTGCAGCTGGGGAGCATGGGCTCACCTGGAGCCTTTGGCAGAAAACCCCAGAAGAAACTCGAGGTCGACCTCTGGGCTTCTGGAGTCGGGGCTATCGAGGATCAGAAGCCAATTACACCCCAACTGAAAAAGAAATACTCACAGCATATGAGGGTGTTCGAGCTGCTTCAGAAGTTGTGGGTACAGAAGCACGGCTCCTCTTGGCACCGCGGCTACCTGTGTTACACTGGATGTTCAAAGAGAAAATTCCCACTACACACCATGCAACTGATGCTACGTGGAGTAAGTGGATAGCGTTAATTACCCAGCGGGCTCGAATGGGAAAACCTAATCGCCCAGGAATCCTGGAGGAGATTATGGACTGGCCGGAAGGCAGAGATTTTGGAGTGCCAACAGAAGAGGTAACCCGTGCTGAAGAGGCACCACCATACAATGAGTTGCCAGAAGACAGAAAGCAGTTTGTGTTGTTTACTGACGGATCCTGCCGTGTGGTAGGGAGCCATCGGAAATGGAAAGCTGCTGTGTGGAGTCCCACACGACGAGTTGTGGAGGCCATGGAAGGGGAAGGCGAGTCGAGTCAGTATGCAGAAGTAAAAGCCATACAACTAGCTCTAGAGATTGCCGAAAGAGAAAAATGGCCAGCATTGTACCTTTATACTGACTCATGGATGGTGGCAAATGCTCTGTGGGGGTGGCTACAGCAATGGAAACAGAGCAACTGGCAGCGCAGAGGTAAACCTATCTGGGCTGCTACCCTGTGGCAAGATATTGCTGCCCGGGTAGAAAACCTGGATGTTAAAGTACGTCATGTAGATGCCCACATGCCCAAGAGTCGCGCTCCTGAAGAACATCAGAACAACGAAGAAGTGGATCGAGCTTCGAAAATTGAAGTGGCTCAGGTGGACCTAGACTGGGAACGTAAGGGTGAGCTGTTTGTAGCTCGATGGGCCCATGAAACATCAGGACATCTTGGGGGGGGATGCCACTTACAGATGGGCTCGTGATCAAGGGGTGGACTTGACCATTGAGGCCATCACACAGGTTACCCATGAGTGTGAGACCTGTGCTGCAATCAAGAAAGCCATGAAGGTAAAATCTCCCTGGAACAGGGGGAGATGGCTAGGGTTTCAATATGGTGAGGCCTGGCAAATTGACTATATCGGACCACTCCCACAAACCCGCCAAGGCAAACGATACATACTCACCATGGTAGAAGCAACTACTGGGTGGCTGGAAACATACCCTGCAAACCATGCCACGGCCCGAAACACTATTTTGGGCCTGGAAAGACAAGTATTGTGGCGTCGTGGTACACCCGAGAGAATTGAATCTGACAATGGGAGTCATTTCCGAAACAATCTTGTTACCTCCTGGGCCAAGAGGCATGGTATTGAGTGGGTGTACCACATCCCTTATCACCCACAAGCCTCTGGGAAGGTTGAGAGGTACAATGGACTGTTAAAGACTATGTTACGAGCATTAGGTGCTGGGACATGGAAACAATGGGACACGTATCTACCAGAAGCCACTTGGCTAGTTAACAATAGGGGGTCTGACAGCCGTGCTGGTCCTGCCGAAACAAAACCCCTACACACTGTGAAAGGAGCTAAAGTTCCCGTAGTGCATGTAGGAAGGTGGATGGGGAAGGCAGTGTGGGTTGCTCCTGCCTCGGGAAAAGGCAAACCCACTCGTGGGATTGTCTTCGCCCAAGGACCAGGGTGTACCTGGTGGGTCATGCAAAAGAATGCGGATATCAAGCGTGTGCCTCAAGGAGAATTGACTTTGAGAGAAAACTAATCTGTAATCTAAGTTATATGTTGTAGGAAGATGCTGTAGGATCAACGACAGGTCAACTTTGCAAGGAGCCGGGCAGTGCAACAAGGACTTGAGCTAAGCTGGTGCTGGTGTCCAGACATCCAACTCCACCTGCCCTGAGTGGCCACTTTGGCAGGTGAAGACCTAATCATCAACAGTTCTTATGAACATTTTCCAAAAAAGACCTATGGAATGAAAAGATACACCTGCCTATTAATCCTGTCCTGTTAAATCCTTGTCCTGTTAAAGGACAAGGAATAATGATGAGAATGCTTGTATGCTAAAGTATGGGGATCTGAGTGTGACACAAAAGCTGTGGAATAAGAGGTGGAGGTTGTGCTGGGTCTGGCTGGAGTGTTGACTTTCCCGGTAGCAGCCCATACAGTGCTGTGCTCTGCACTTGTGGCTGGAACAGCAGTGTTATCACACCAGTGTTGTGTCTACTGCTGGGCAGCAGTGGCACAGCATCGGGCCTCTGTCTAACCCTCCTAGGGGGTGGGCAAAAAGTGAGAAGAGAAACATCACTAGGGCAGCTCAGCTAAACCAACCAAAGGGGTATTCCATGCCATGTGATGTCACACAGCAATAAAAGGTGGAAACAGGAAGAAGAGGGGAGGGGTGGGCTCTCGTTGTGAAGACGTCGGTCCTCCTCCCGAACACCGGCTACGTGCGTTGAGGCCCTGCTTCAAGGAGGTGGTCAATCATCGCTCATTTGTGGGAAGTAAAGAGCAATTTCTTTCCTCTGCACTTCCACATAGCCTTCATTGATTTTGTTTGTTTTCCTCCCTTCTTTTTATTTTCCCTTTCCCCCTCCCTTTTCCCCTTTCCCTTTTATTTCCCTTTAGTTAAATTGTTTAGTTCATAATAATCTTTATTTAATTATTATGATTATTTCCCTTTAATTAAATTATCCTTATCTCAACCCGTGAGTTGTTCTTTGCTTTACTTCTCCCCCTCCTCATCTAAAAAGAGGGGGAGTGCGAGAGCGGTTGTGGGGTTTAGCTGCCCAGCACGGTAAAACCACCACATTGAGCCAGGCCGGTCTTCTTCCACGTCGGCTCGTCTTTGGGCACGTGGGGACAGACCGCTCCTGCGCCATTAAGATTGCCTTCTTGAAGAGCGCCCAGCCTTCCTGGACTCCTCTGCCCTTCAGAACCGCCTCCCAAGGGACTCTAGCAACCAGTGTCCTGAGCAGCTCAAAGTCAACCCTCCGGAAGTCCAATACAGCGGTTTTACTGGTCCCCTTCCTGGCCTCGCCAAGAATAGAGAACTCCACCATTTCGTGGTCACTCTGCCCAAGACAGCTTCCGACCACCGCACCTCCCACCAGTCCTTCTCTGTTTGTGAAGAGAAGGTCTAGCGGGGCACCACCCCTGGTAGGCTCACTAACCGGCTGCGTCAGGAAGCTATCTTCCACGCTCTCCAGAAACCTCCTAGACTGCTTTCTCTGGGCTCTGTTGTGCTTCCAGGATATGTCAGGGAAGTTGAAGTCCCCCACGAGAACAAGCGCCGACGATTTCGCAACTTCTGTCAGCCGCCTGTAGAACTCCTCATCCGTCTCCTCATCCCGGTTCGGCGGTCTATAACAGACCGCGACCGGGACGCTAGCCTTGTTGGCCTTCCCGCCGATCCTAACCCAAAGGGACTCAACCTTGTCATTCCCAGCCTCGAGTTCCACAACATCGAAAGATTCTCTAATATAGGGAGCCACACCACCACCCCTTCTGTGCTGCCTGTCCCTTCAGAAGAGCTTATAGCCAGTCATTGCAGCACTCCAGTCATGAGAGTGGTCTCACCACCACGTCTCCGTGATGGCAACCAAGTCGTAGCCTGCCTGCTGCACGATGGCTTCCAGCTCCTCCTGTTTGTTAGCCATGCTGCGTGCACTGCTGTAGATGCACTTCAGCTGGGCCACTGCCTTATCCCCCGGCCTTGCCATTGTTCCCCCTGGCACAGCTCCAACAAGCCTTGAGCGAACCAACGGCTGTGCGAACGGCTGTGTGGTGCTTAGCTGCCGGCAGGGGGAAACCACGATGACTGCAATGTAGTCATGTAACCAAATTAAAGCCAAAACTTTCAGCCCGGTCCTTGACCTGAATAGGGAGTGAGGATCCGGATCCTGGCATTTATACGTGATAGTTTATATGCAAGCAAAGTCAATACTGCAGTCGGAGGTCATGGCACTAGATTTTGAAAAGGCCGGCATAAAGAAGAGATCTCAGAAAAGCAAATCTAAGCAACATTAATGTCAAGTAAAGTCTTTCGGATTGCTATATTCCTTATCTGTCGTGACTAGACAGATGAAAATCTATGACGGCAATTTTGCCATTTAGGTCATTTTCTTTGTTTCTTTTATTTCTTCTCTTTATGTTGATTTATCTTATTTTAACAGGCTCTGTACTAACTTTCCTCACAGAATGACTAGCAGAAATGTGACCCTCACATGCCTTTTGTATTTAATTCATTAGGTCAACTCTAAGCACTAAGCCCCTTGTCAGGTTCTTTCTGTTAGCAATAAGGAGCAATTGAACCTTAACCATTGAAACGAGGTTGATGAGCCTATTCCACAAGGTCTCATGACTCCACACATGTGAAGTGAAATCTGCCAGGTGCGGATCATTTGACCTTGGCTATATAGGAAGCATGAGGAGTTCTGGGAAGAGTTGCCACTCCAGGGGAGTTTGAGGTTCAGGTTGCTTAGGGCGCTTTTCTACTGTGCGGGTGAAATGGACTTAGTGTTCCAAAATAGGCTGCTTTTCTTCGTGTTTTCTACCATCTCTGAGAAATAGTTCTGGACGCTCTATGAGCTAGTAACATCGGCGTTAACTACTCAGAACACAAAAACCCATGTGGTGCTACTTCCCTGTGAAGTTCTTCGTCAGTGAGTGGAATTCAGAAGCTTGCAGGCAAGTGTTTCGGGGTTACAAATTTGATTTGGGTTGGGTAGGGGAGCTTGAGGACTTCGGTCCCCAGTCCTGGTCCCCAGTCCTGGTCCCCAGTCCTGGTCCCCAGTCCTGGTCCCCAGTCCTGGTCCCCAGTCCTGGTCCCCAGTCCTGGTCCCCAGTCCTGGTCCCCAGTCCTGGTCCCCAGTCCTGGTCCCCAGTCCTGGTCCCCAGTCCTGGTCCCCAGTCCTGGTCCCCAGTCCTGGTCCCCAGTCCTGGTCCCCAGTCCTGGTCCCCAGTCCTGGTCCCCAGTCCTGGTCCCCAGTCCTGGTCCCCAGTCCTGGTCCCCAGTCCTGGTCCCCAGTCCTGGTCCCCAGTCCTGGTCCCCAGTCCTGGTCCCCAGTCCTGGTCCCCAGTCCTGGTCCCCAGTCCTGGTCCCCAGTCCTGGTCCCCAGTCCTGGTCCCCAGTCCTGGTCCCCAGTCCTGGTCCCCAGTCCTGGTCCCCAGTCCTGGTCCCCAGTCCTGGTCCCCAGTCCTGGTCCCCAGTCCTGGTCCCCAGTCCTGGTCCCCAGTCCTGGTCCCCAGTCCTGGTCCCCAGTCCTGGTCCCCAGTCCTGGTCCCCAGTCCTGGTCCCCAGTCCTGGTCCCCAGTCCTGGTCCCCAGTCCTGGTCCCCAGTCCTGGTCCCCAGTCCTGGTCCCCAGTCCTGGTCCCCAGTCCTGGTCCCCAGTCCTGGTCCCCAGTCCTGGTCCCCAGTCCTGGTCCCCAGTCCTGGTCCCCAGTCCTGGTCCCCAGTCCTGGTCCCCAGTCCTGGTCCCCAGTCCTGGTCCCCAGTCCTGGTCCCCAGTCCTGGTCCCCAGTCCTGGTCCCCAGTCCTGGTCCCCAGTCCTGGTCCCCAGTCCTGGTCCCCAGTCCTGGTCCCCAGTCCTGGTCCCCAGTCCTGGTCCCCAGTCCTGGTCCCCAGTCCTGGTCCCCAGTCCTGGTCCCCAGTCCTGGTCCCCAGTCCTGGTCCCCAGTCCTGGTCCCCAGTCCTGGTCCCCAGTCCTGGTCCCCAGTCCTGGTCCCCAGTCCTGGTCCCCAGTCCTGGTCCCCAGTCCTGGTCCCCAGTCCTGGTCCCCAGTCCTGGTCCCCAGTCCTGGTCCCCAGTCCTGGTCCCCAGTCCTGGTCCCCAGTCCTGGTCCCCAGTCCTGGTCCCCAGTCCTGGTCCCCAGTCCTGGTCCCCAGTCCTGGTCCCCAGTCCTGGTCCCCAGTCCTGGTCCCCAGTCCTGGTCCCCAGTCCTGGTCCCCAGTCCTGGTCCCCAGTCCTGGTCCCCAGTCCTGGTCCCCAGTCCTGGTCCCCAGTCCTGGTCCCCAGTCCTGGTCCCCAGTCCTGGTCCCCAGTCCTGGTCCCCAGTCCTGGTCCCCAGTCCTGGTCCCCAGTCCTGGTCCCCAGTCCTGGTCCCCAGTCCTGGTCCCCAGTCCTGGTCCCCAGTCCTGGTCCCCAGTCCTGGTCCCCAGTCCTGGTCCCCAGTCCTGGTCCCCAGTCCTGGTCCCCAGTCCTGGTCCCCAGTCCTGGTCCCCAGTCCTGGTCCCCAGTCCTGGTCCCCAGTCCTGGTCCCCAGTCCTGGTCCCCAGTCCTGGTCCCCAGTCCTGGTCCCCAGTCCTGGTCCCCAGTCCTGGTCCCCAGTCCTGGTCCCCAGTCCTGGTCCCCAGTCCTGGTCCCCAGTCCTGGTCCCCAGTCCTGGTCCCCAGTCCTGGTCCCCAGTCCTGGTCCCCAGTCCTGGTCCCCAGTCCTGGTCCCCAGTCCTGGTCCCCAGTCCTGGTCCCCAGTCCTGGTCCCCAGTCCTGGTCCCCAGTCCTGGTCCCCAGTCCTGGTCCCCAGTCCTGGTCCCCAGTCCTGGTCCCCAGTCCTGGTCCCCAGTCCTGGTCCCCAGTCCTGGTCCCCAGTCCTGGTCCCCAGTCCTGGTCCCCAGTCCTGGTCCCCAGTCCTGGTCCCCAGTCCTGGTCCCCAGTCCTGGTCCCCAGTCCTGGTCCCCAGTCCTGGTCCCCAGTCCTGGTCCCCAGTCCTGGTCCCCAGTCCTGGTCCCCAGTCCTGGTCCCCAGTCCTGGTCCCCAGTCCTGGTCCCCAGTCCTGGTCCCCAGTCCTGGTCCCCAGTCCTGGTCCCCAGTCCTGGTCCCCAGTCCTGGTCCCCAGTCCTGGTCCCCAGTCCTGGTCCCCAGTCCTGGTCCCCAGTCCTGGTCCCCAGTCCTGGTCCCCAGTCCTGGTCCCCAGTCCTGGTCCCCAGTCCTGGTCCCCAGTCCTGGTCCCCAGTCCTGGTCCCCAGTCCTGGTCCCCAGTCCTGGTCCCCAGTCCTGGTCCCCAGTCCTGGTCCCCAGTCCTGGTCCCCAGTCCTGGTCCCCAGTCCTGGTCCCCAGTCCTGGTCCCCAGTCCTGGTCCCCAGTCCTGGTCCCCAGTCCTGGTCCCCAGTCCTGGTCCCCAGTCCTGGTCCCCAGTCCTGGTCCCCAGTCCTGGTCCCCAGTCCTGGTCCCCAGTCCTGGTCCCCAGTCCTGGTCCCCAGTCCTGGTCCCCAGTCCTGGTCCCCAGTCCTGGTCCCCAGTCCTGGTCCCCAGTCCTGGTCCCCAGTCCTGGTCCCCAGTCCTGGTCCCCAGTCCTGGTCCCCAGTCCTGGTCCCCAGTCCTGGTCCCCAGTCCTGGTCCCCAGTCCTGGTCCCCAGTCCTGGTCCCCAGTCCTGGTCCCCAGTCCTGGTCCCCAGTCCTGGTCCCCAGTCCTGGTCCCCAGTCCTGGTCCCCAGTCCTGGTCCCCAGTCCTGGTCCCCAGTCCTGGTCCCCAGTCCTGGTCCCCAGTCCTGGTCCCCAGTCCTGGTCCCCAGTCCTGGTCCCCAGTCCTGGTCCCCAGTCCTGGTCCCCAGTCCTGGTCCCCAGTCCTGGTCCCCAGTCCTGGTCCCCAGTCCTGGTCCCCAGTCCTGGTCCCCAGTCCTGGTCCCCAGTCCTGGTCCCCAGTCCTGGTCCCCAGTCCTGGTCCCCAGTCCTGGTCCCCAGTCCTGGTCCCCAGTCCTGGTCCCCAGTCCTGGTCCCCAGTCCTGGTCCCCAGTCCTGGTCCCCAGTCCTGGTCCCCAGTCCTGGTCCCCAGTCCTGGTCCCCAGTCCTGGTCCCCAGTCCTGGTCCCCAGTCCTGGTCCCCAGTCCTGGTCCCCAGTCCTGGTCCCCAGTCCTGGTCCCCAGTCCTGGTCCCCAGTCCTGGTCCCCAGTCCTGGTCCCCAGTCCTGGTCCCCAGTCCTGGTCCCCAGTCCTGGTCCCCAGTCCTGGTCCCCAGTCCTGGTCCCCAGTCCTGGTCCCCAGTCCTGGTCCCCAGTCCTGGTCCCCAGTCCTGGTCCCCAGTCCTGGTCCCCAGTCCTGGTCCCCAGTCCTGGTCCCCAGTCCTGGTCCCCAGTCCTGGTCCCCAGTCCTGGTCCCCAGTCCTGGTCCCCAGTCCTGGTCCCCAGTCCTGGTCCCCAGTCCTGGTCCCCAGTCCTGGTCCCCAGTCCTGGTCCCCAGTCCTGGTCCCCAGTCCTGGTCCCCAGTCCTGGTCCCCAGTCCTGGTCCCCAGTCCTGGTCCCCAGTCCTGGTCCCCAGTCCTGGTCCCCAGTCCTGGTCCCCAGTCCTGGTCCCCAGTCCTGGTCCCCAGTCCTGGTCCCCAGTCCTGGTCCCCAGTCCTGGTCCCCAGTCCTGGTCCCCAGTCCTGGTCCCCAGTCCTGGTCCCCAGTCCTGGTCCCCAGTCCTGGTCCCCAGTCCTGGTCCCCAGTCCTGGTCCCCAGTCCTGGTCCCCAGTCCTGGTCCCCAGTCCTGGTCCCCAGTCCTGGTCCCCAGTCCTGGTCCCCAGTCCTGGTCCCCAGTCCTGGTCCCCAGTCCTGGTCCCCAGTCCTGGTCCCCAGTCCTGGTCCCCAGTCCTGGTCCCCAGTCCTGGTCCCCAGTCCTGGTCCCCAGTCCTGGTCCCCAGTCCTGGTCCCCAGTCCTGGTCCCCAGTCCTGGTCCCCAGTCCTGGTCCCCAGTCCTGGTCCCCAGTCCTGGTCCCCAGTCCTGGTCCCCAGTCCTGGTCCCCAGTCCTGGTCCCCAGTCCTGGTCCCCAGTCCTGGTCCCCAGTCCTGGTCCCCAGTCCTGGTCCCCAGTCCTGGTCCCCAGTCCTGGTCCCCAGTCCTGGTCCCCAGTCCTGGTCCCCAGTCCTGGTCCCCAGTCCTGGTCCCCAGTCCTGGTCCCCAGTCCTGGTCCCCAGTCCTGGTCCCCAGTCCTGGTCCCCAGTCCTGGTCCCCAGTCCTGGTCCCCAGTCCTGGTCCCCAGTCCTGGTCCCCAGTCCTGGTCCCCAGTCCTGGTCCCCAGTCCTGGTCCCCAGTCCTGGTCCCCAGTCCTGGTCCCCAGTCCTGGTCCCCAGTCCTGGTCCCCAGTCCTGGTCCCCAGTCCTGGTCCCCAGTCCTGGTCCCCAGTCCTGGTCCCCAGTCCTGGTCCCCAGTCCTGGTCCCCAGTCCTGGTCCCCAGTCCTGGTCCCCAGTCCTGGTCCCCAGTCCTGGTCCCCAGTCCTGGTCCCCAGTCCTGGTCCCCAGTCCTGGTCCCCAGTCCTGGTCCCCAGTCCTGGTCCCCAGTCCTGGTCCCCAGTCCTGGTCCCCAGTCCTGGTCCCCAGTCCTGGTCCCCAGTCCTGGTCCCCAGTCCTGGTCCCCAGTCCTGGTCCCCAGTCCTGGTCCCCAGTCCTGGTCCCCAGTCCTGGTCCCCAGTCCTGGTCCCCAGTCCTGGTCCCCAGTCCTGGTCCCCAGTCCTGGTCCCCAGTCCTGGTCCCCAGTCCTGGTCCCCAGTCCTGGTCCCCAGTCCTGGTCCCCAGTCCTGGTCCCCAGTCCTGGTCCCCAGTCCTGGTCCCCAGTCCTGGTCCCCAGTCCTGGTCCCCAGTCCTGGTCCCCAGTCCTGGTCCCCAGTCCTGGTCCCCAGTCCTGGTCCCCAGTCCTGGTCCCCAGTCCTGGTCCCCAGTCCTGGTCCCCAGTCCTGGTCCCCAGTCCTGGTCCCCAGTCCTGGTCCCCAGTCCTGGTCCCCAGTCCTGGTCCCCAGTCCTGGTCCCCAGTCCTGGTCCCCAGTCCTGGTCCCCAGTCCTGGTCCCCAGTCCTGGTCCCCAGTCCTGGTCCCCAGTCCTGGTCCCCAGTCCTGGTCCCCAGTCCTGGTCCCCAGTCCTGGTCCCCAGTCCTGGTCCCCAGTCCTGGTCCCCAGTCCTGGTCCCCAGTCCTGGTCCCCAGTCCTGGTCCCCAGTCCTGGTCCCCAGTCCTGGTCCCCAGTCCTGGTCCCCAGTCCTGGTCCCCAGTCCTGGTCCCCAGTCCTGGTCCCCAGTCCTGGTCCCCAGTCCTGGTCCCCAGTCCTGGTCCCCAGTCCTGGTCCCCAGTCCTGGTCCCCAGTCCTGGTCCCCAGTCCTGGTCCCCAGTCCTGGTCCCCAGTCCTGGTCCCCAGTCCTGGTCCCCAGTCCTGGTCCCCAGTCCTGGTCCCCAGTCCTGGTCCCCAGTCCTGGTCCCCAGTCCTGGTCCCCAGTCCTGGTCCCCAGTCCTGGTCCCCAGTCCTGGTCCCCAGTCCTGGTCCCCAGTCCTGGTCCCCAGTCCTGGTCCCCAGTCCTGGTCCCCAGTCCTGGTCCCCAGTCCTGGTCCCCAGTCCTGGTCCCCAGTCCTGGTCCCCAGTCCTGGTCCCCAGTCCTGGTCCCCAGTCCTGGTCCCCAGTCCTGGTCCCCAGTCCTGGTCCCCAGTCCTGGTCCCCAGTCCTGGTCCCCAGTCCTGGTCCCCAGTCCTGGTCCCCAGTCCTGGTCCCCAGTCCTGGTCCCCAGTCCTGGTCCCCAGTCCTGGTCCCCAGTCCTGGTCCCCAGTCCTGGTCCCCAGTCCTGGTCCCCAGTCCTGGTCCCCAGTCCTGGTCCCCAGTCCTGGTCCCCAGTCCTGGTCCCCAGTCCTGGTCCCCAGTCCTGGTCCCCAGTCCTGGTCCCCAGTCCTGGTCCCCAGTCCTGGTCCCCAGTCCTGGTCCCCAGTCCTGGTCCCCAGTCCTGGTCCCCAGTCCTGGTCCCCAGTCCTGGTCCCCAGTCCTGGTCCCCAGTCCTGGTCCCCAGTCCTGGTCCCCAGTCCTGGTCCCCAGTCCTGGTCCCCAGTCCTGGTCCCCAGTCCTGGTCCCCAGTCCTGGTCCCCAGTCCTGGTCCCCAGTCCTGGTCCCCAGTCCTGGTCCCCAGTCCTGGTCCCCAGTCCTGGTCCCCAGTCCTGGTCCCCAGTCCTGGTCCCCAGTCCTGGTCCCCAGTCCTGGTCCCCAGTCCTGGTCCCCAGTCCTGGTCCCCAGTCCTGGTCCCCAGTCCTGGTCCCCAGTCCTGGTCCCCAGTCCTGGTCCCCAGTCCTGGTCCCCAGTCCTGGTCCCCAGTCCTGGTCCCCAGTCCTGGTCCCCAGTCCTGGTCCCCAGTCCTGGTCCCCAGTCCTGGTCCCCAGTCCTGGTCCCCAGTCCTGGTCCCCAGTCCTGGTCCCCAGTCCTGGTCCCCAGTCCTGGTCCCCAGTCCTGGTCCCCAGTCCTGGTCCCCAGTCCTGGTCCCCAGTCCTGGTCCCCAGTCCTGGTCCCCAGTCCTGGTCCCCAGTCCTGGTCCCCAGTCCTGGTCCCCAGTCCTGGTCCCCAGTCCTGGTCCCCAGTCCTGGTCCCCAGTCCTGGTCCCCAGTCCTGGTCCCCAGTCCTGGTCCCCAGTCCTGGTCCCCAGTCCTGGTCCCCAGTCCTGGTCCCCAGTCCTGGTCCCCAGTCCTGGTCCCCAGTCCTGGTCCCCAGTCCTGGTCCCCAGTCCTGGTCCCCAGTCCTGGTCCCCAGTCCTGGTCCCCAGTCCTGGTCCCCAGTCCTGGTCCCCAGTCCTGGTCCCCAGTCCTGGTCCCCAGTCCTGGTCCCCAGTCCTGGTCCCCAGTCCTGGTCCCCAGTCCTGGTCCCCAGTCCTGGTCCCCAGTCCTGGTCCCCAGTCCTGGTCCCCAGTCCTGGTCCCCAGTCCTGGTCCCCAGTCCTGGTCCCCAGTCCTGGTCCCCAGTCCTGGTCCCCAGTCCTGGTCCCCAGTCCTGGTCCCCAGTCCTGGTCCCCAGTCCTGGTCCCCAGTCCTGGTCCCCAGTCCTGGTCCCCAGTCCTGGTCCCCAGTCCTGGTCCCCAGTCCTGGTCCCCAGTCCTGGTCCCCAGTCCTGGTCCCCAGTCCTGGTCCCCAGTCCTGGTCCCCAGTCCTGGTCCCCAGTCCTGGTCCCCAGTCCTGGTCCCCAGTCCTGGTCCCCAGTCCTGGTCCCCAGTCCTGGTCCCCAGTCCTGGTCCCCAGTCCTGGTCCCCAGTCCTGGTCCCCAGTCCTGGTCCCCAGTCCTGGTCCCCAGTCCTGGTCCCCAGTCCTGGTCCCCAGTCCTGGTCCCCAGTCCTGGTCCCCAGTCCTGGTCCCCAGTCCTGGTCCCCAGTCCTGGTCCCCAGTCCTGGTCCCCAGTCCTGGTCCCCAGTCCTGGTCCCCAGTCCTGGTCCCCAGTCCTGGTCCCCAGTCCTGGTCCCCAGTCCTGGTCCCCAGTCCTGGTCCCCAGTCCTGGTCCCCAGTCCTGGTCCCCAGTCCTGGTCCCCAGTCCTGGTCCCCAGTCCTGGTCCCCAGTCCTGGTCCCCAGTCCTGGTCCCCAGTCCTGGTCCCCAGTCCTGGTCCCCAGTCCTGGTCCCCAGTCCTGGTCCCCAGTCCTGGTCCCCAGTCCTGGTCCCCAGTCCTGGTCCCCAGTCCTGGTCCCCAGTCCTGGTCCCCAGTCCTGGTCCCCAGTCCTGGTCCCCAGTCCTGGTCCCCAGTCCTGGTCCCCAGTCCTGGTCCCCAGTCCTGGTCCCCAGTCCTGGTCCCCAGTCCTGGTCCCCAGTCCTGGTCCCCAGTCCTGGTCCCCAGTCCTGGTCCCCAGTCCTGGTCCCCAGTCCTGGTCCCCAGTCCTGGTCCCCAGTCCTGGTCCCCAGTCCTGGTCCCCAGTCCTGGTCCCCAGTCCTGGTCCCCAGTCCTGGTCCCCAGTCCTGGTCCCCAGTCCTGGTCCCCAGTCCTGGTCCCCAGTCCTGGTCCCCAGTCCTGGTCCCCAGTCCTGGTCCCCAGTCCTGGTCCCCAGTCCTGGTCCCCAGTCCTGGTCCCCAGTCCTGGTCCCCAGTCCTGGTCCCCAGTCCTGGTCCCCAGTCCTGGTCCCCAGTCCTGGTCCCCAGTCCTGGTCCCCAGTCCTGGTCCCCAGTCCTGGTCCCCAGTCCTGGTCCCCAGTCCTGGTCCCCAGTCCTGGTCCCCAGTCCTGGTCCCCAGTCCTGGTCCCCAGTCCTGGTCCCCAGTCCTGGTCCCCAGTCCTGGTCCCCAGTCCTGGTCCCCAGTCCTGGTCCCCAGTCCTGGTCCCCAGTCCTGGTCCCCAGTCCTGGTCCCCAGTCCTGGTCCCCAGTCCTGGTCCCCAGTCCTGGTCCCCAGTCCTGGTCCCCAGTCCTGGTCCCCAGTCCTGGTCCCCAGTCCTGGTCCCCAGTCCTGGTCCCCAGTCCTGGTCCCCAGTCCTGGTCCCCAGTCCTGGTCCCCAGTCCTGGTCCCCAGTCCTGGTCCCCAGTCCTGGTCCCCAGTCCTGGTCCCCAGTCCTGGTCCCCAGTCCTGGTCCCCAGTCCTGGTCCCCAGTCCTGGTCCCCAGTCCTGGTCCCCAGTCCTGGTCCCCAGTCCTGGTCCCCAGTCCTGGTCCCCAGTCCTGGTCCCCAGTCCTGGTCCCCAGTCCTGGTCCCCAGTCCTGGTCCCCAGTCCTGGTCCCCAGTCCTGGTCCCCAGTCCTGGTCCCCAGTCCTGGTCCCCAGTCCTGGTCCCCAGTCCTGGTCCCCAGTCCTGGTCCCCAGTCCTGGTCCCCAGTCCTGGTCCCCAGTCCTGGTCCCCAGTCCTGGTCCCCAGTCCTGGTCCCCAGTCCTGGTCCCCAGTCCTGGTCCCCAGTCCTGGTCCCCAGTCCTGGTCCCCAGTCCTGGTCCCCAGTCCTGGTCCCCAGTCCTGGTCCCCAGTCCTGGTCCCCAGTCCTGGTCCCCAGTCCTGGTCCCCAGTCCTGGTCCCCAGTCCTGGTCCCCAGTCCTGGTCCCCAGTCCTGGTCCCCAGTCCTGGTCCCCAGTCCTGGTCCCCAGTCCTGGTCCCCAGTCCTGGTCCCCAGTCCTGGTCCCCAGTCCTGGTCCCCAGTCCTGGTCCCCAGTCCTGGTCCCCAGTCCTGGTCCCCAGTCCTGGTCCCCAGTCCTGGTCCCCAGTCCTGGTCCCCAGTCCTGGTCCCCAGTCCTGGTCCCCAGTCCTGGTCCCCAGTCCTGGTCCCCAGTCCTGGTCCCCAGTCCTGGTCCCCAGTCCTGGTCCCCAGTCCTGGTCCCCAGTCCTGGTCCCCAGTCCTGGTCCCCAGTCCTGGTCCCCAGTCCTGGTCCCCAGTCCTGGTCCCCAGTCCTGGTCCCCAGTCCTGGTCCCCAGTCCTGGTCCCCAGTCCTGGTCCCCAGTCCTGGTCCCCAGTCCTGGTCCCCAGTCCTGGTCCCCAGTCCTGGTCCCCAGTCCTGGTCCCCAGTCCTGGTCCCCAGTCCTGGTCCCCAGTCCTGGTCCCCAGTCCTGGTCCCCAGTCCTGGTCCCCAGTCCTGGTCCCCAGTCCTGGTCCCCAGTCCTGGTCCCCAGTCCTGGTCCCCAGTCCTGGTCCCCAGTCCTGGTCCCCAGTCCTGGTCCCCAGTCCTGGTCCCCAGTCCTGGTCCCCAGTCCTGGTCCCCAGTCCTGGTCCCCAGTCCTGGTCCCCAGTCCTGGTCCCCAGTCCTGGTCCCCAGTCCTGGTCCCCAGTCCTGGTCCCCAGTCCTGGTCCCCAGTCCTGGTCCCCAGTCCTGGTCCCCAGTCCTGGTCCCCAGTCCTGGTCCCCAGTCCTGGTCCCCAGTCCTGGTCCCCAGTCCTGGTCCCCAGTCCTGGTCCCCAGTCCTGGTCCCCAGTCCTGGTCCCCAGTCCTGGTCCCCAGTCCTGGTCCCCAGTCCTGGTCCCCAGTCCTGGTCCCCAGTCCTGGTCCCCAGTCCTGGTCCCCAGTCCTGGTCCCCAGTCCTGGTCCCCAGTCCTGGTCCCCAGTCCTGGTCCCCAGTCCTGGTCCCCAGTCCTGGTCCCCAGTCCTGGTCCCCAGTCCTGGTCCCCAGTCCTGGTCCCCAGTCCTGGTCCCCAGTCCTGGTCCCCAGTCCTGGTCCCCAGTCCTGGTCCCCAGTCCTGGTCCCCAGTCCTGGTCCCCAGTCCTGGTCCCCAGTCCTGGTCCCCAGTCCTGGTCCCCAGTCCTGGTCCCCAGTCCTGGTCCCCAGTCCTGGTCCCCAGTCCTGGTCCCCAGTCCTGGTCCCCAGTCCTGGTCCCCAGTCCTGGTCCCCAGTCCTGGTCCCCAGTCCTGGTCCCCAGTCCTGGTCCCCAGTCCTGGTCCCCAGTCCTGGTCCCCAGTCCTGGTCCCCAGTCCTGGTCCCCAGTCCTGGTCCCCAGTCCTGGTCCCCAGTCCTGGTCCCCAGTCCTGGTCCCCAGTCCTGGTCCCCAGTCCTGGTCCCCAGTCCTGGTCCCCAGTCCTGGTCCCCAGTCCTGGTCCCCAGTCCTGGTCCCCAGTCCTGGTCCCCAGTCCTGGTCCCCAGTCCTGGTCCCCAGTCCTGGTCCCCAGTCCTGGTCCCCAGTCCTGGTCCCCAGTCCTGGTCCCCAGTCCTGGTCCCCAGTCCTGGTCCCCAGTCCTGGTCCCCAGTCCTGGTCCCCAGTCCTGGTCCCCAGTCCTGGTCCCCAGTCCTGGTCCCCAGTCCTGGTCCCCAGTCCTGGTCCCCAGTCCTGGTCCCCAGTCCTGGTCCCCAGTCCTGGTCCCCAGTCCTGGTCCCCAGTCCTGGTCCCCAGTCCTGGTCCCCAGTCCTGGTCCCCAGTCCTGGTCCCCAGTCCTGGTCCCCAGTCCTGGTCCCCAGTCCTGGTCCCCAGTCCTGGTCCCCAGTCCTGGTCCCCAGTCCTGGTCCCCAGTCCTGGTCCCCAGTCCTGGTCCCCAGTCCTGGTCCCCAGTCCTGGTCCCCAGTCCTGGTCCCCAGTCCTGGTCCCCAGTCCTGGTCCCCAGTCCTGGTCCCCAGTCCTGGTCCCCAGTCCTGGTCCCCAGTCCTGGTCCCCAGTCCTGGTCCCCAGTCCTGGTCCCCAGTCCTGGTCCCCAGTCCTGGTCCCCAGTCCTGGTCCCCAGTCCTGGTCCCCAGTCCTGGTCCCCAGTCCTGGTCCCCAGTCCTGGTCCCCAGTCCTGGTCCCCAGTCCTGGTCCCCAGTCCTGGTCCCCAGTCCTGGTCCCCAGTCCTGGTCCCCAGTCCTGGTCCCCAGTCCTGGTCCCCAGTCCTGGTCCCCAGTCCTGGTCCCCAGTCCTGGTCCCCAGTCCTGGTCCCCAGTCCTGGTCCCCAGTCCTGGTCCCCAGTCCTGGTCCCCAGTCCTGGTCCCCAGTCCTGGTCCCCAGTCCTGGTCCCCAGTCCTGGTCCCCAGTCCTGGTCCCCAGTCCTGGTCCCCAGTCCTGGTCCCCAGTCCTGGTCCCCAGTCCTGGTCCCCAGTCCTGGTCCCCAGTCCTGGTCCCCAGTCCTGGTCCCCAGTCCTGGTCCCCAGTCCTGGTCCCCAGTCCTGGTCCCCAGTCCTGGTCCCCAGTCCTGGTCCCCAGTCCTGGTCCCCAGTCCTGGTCCCCAGTCCTGGTCCCCAGTCCTGGTCCCCAGTCCTGGTCCCCAGTCCTGGTCCCCAGTCCTGGTCCCCAGTCCTGGTCCCCAGTCCTGGTCCCCAGTCCTGGTCCCCAGTCCTGGTCCCCAGTCCTGGTCCCCAGTCCTGGTCCCCAGTCCTGGTCCCCAGTCCTGGTCCCCAGTCCTGGTCCCCAGTCCTGGTCCCCAGTCCTGGTCCCCAGTCCTGGTCCCCAGTCCTGGTCCCCAGTCCTGGTCCCCAGTCCTGGTCCCCAGTCCTGGTCCCCAGTCCTGGTCCCCAGTCCTGGTCCCCAGTCCTGGTCCCCAGTCCTGGTCCCCAGTCCTGGTCCCCAGTCCTGGTCCCCAGTCCTGGTCCCCAGTCCTGGTCCCCAGTCCTGGTCCCCAGTCCTGGTCCCCAGTCCTGGTCCCCAGTCCTGGTCCCCAGTCCTGGTCCCCAGTCCTGGTCCCCAGTCCTGGTCCCCAGTCCTGGTCCCCAGTCCTGGTCCCCAGTCCTGGTCCCCAGTCCTGGTCCCCAGTCCTGGTCCCCAGTCCTGGTCCCCAGTCCTGGTCCCCAGTCCTGGTCCCCAGTCCTGGTCCCCAGTCCTGGTCCCCAGTCCTGGTCCCCAGTCCTGGTCCCCAGTCCTGGTCCCCAGTCCTGGTCCCCAGTCCTGGTCCCCAGTCCTGGTCCCCAGTCCTGGTCCCCAGTCCTGGTCCCCAGTCCTGGTCCCCAGTCCTGGTCCCCAGTCCTGGTCCCCAGTCCTGGTCCCCAGTCCTGGTCCCCAGTCCTGGTCCCCAGTCCTGGTCCCCAGTCCTGGTCCCCAGTCCTGGTCCCCAGTCCTGGTCCCCAGTCCTGGTCCCCAGTCCTGGTCCCCAGTCCTGGTCCCCAGTCCTGGTCCCCAGTCCTGGTCCCCAGTCCTGGTCCCCAGTCCTGGTCCCCAGTCCTGGTCCCCAGTCCTGGTCCCCAGTCCTGGTCCCCAGTCCTGGTCCCCAGTCCTGGTCCCCAGTCCTGGTCCCCAGTCCTGGTCCCCAGTCCTGGTCCCCAGTCCTGGTCCCCTTCTGCTTGCAGATGGCAGCCTGAACAAGCTGCTCCACTACACTTCCAGGGACAGAGCTGAGACTTACCTGTACTTTCCCAGACCTTTCTTCCTGCCCTTCTTGATGACGGGGGTGATATTGGCTATCCGCCCTTCTGATCGTCTTTCTCCTCCTGATCTGGAGACCTGTAGTAGACCCCCAGCACTGTGTCTCTCATACCATCCCACCCCTTGATTCTTACTCACAAGCTCTCCAGCTGTCCATCACCCTCCCCCAGCTGGAGCTGGTTACACTCTAATTGCTCCCTCACCTAAAGGGCAACCCCACCCCCTCGCTTCCCCAGCCTGTCTCTCCTAAAGACGACAGAGCCCTCCATGACTGCGTTCCAGTCACGCGAGCTGTCCCACCACGTCTCAGTGATCGCA
Organism: Clangula hyemalis; assembly: GCA_963989345.1. The sequence goes on along the minus strand of OZ022428.1, from coordinate 64,493,694 downwards.
AGGAGGTCGTGGCCCCGCGACCAAACACAGATCTTGAGCTCATCCTGTTTATTTCCCATGCTCCGTGCATTGGTGTACAGGCACTTGAGGGAAGCAGCAGGTACAGTTACCCTGGGGGGATGCAAGAAGAAGATACTGGACGGGGGATTGGGAACGCTACCTTCTCTGAGGAGCCCTCAGACAATCCTATGGGAGAGCTCAGAAGTTTTTCCCTGTCTTCAACAGTGGCAGTAGTGTGAAATGTGTTCATCTGGTTCATGTTAGTATGGAACAATGCTAGGGTCCATGGTACGATGAATGTGACCTTCTGTCCTACAGACCCTTGTATAACCACAAATCTAAGAAAAACAGAGTGGTTAATGTATATAGTTTTTGTATCTTGCAAAGGAATGTTTTAGCAATTCCTGTCCATAGAGAGCTTGAAGGGAAATGTATTTGTAGGCTTTTCCTTGAAGTCTCAGATATCTGGGCGGGGGGGGGGGGGGGGGGGGGGTGGTTCAGAATAGCTGCTAGCTATTATGACTATTGCATGGGACACCATGCAAGTCTCTGATATCTGGCCAGGAGACTAAGGAGGCGGGGAAAGCTGAAGAACGATGAAAAGACAAAGCTTGCAGGGGACGCTGCACAAGTCTCTGACATACAGCCAAGTTGGACAAAGGAGAGGGACAAGAGGGAGGAAGACTATGAGCCTTCATCTTAGAGGGAAAAGGAGTGGAATTAAGTTGGCCCCTGACTGAGCCTTTGGTGTTGGCATGAGAAAAGTACAGGCTGGAGAAAGATAAAGGAAGGCTTAAAAGAGTTGTTGAAGGTGTTAAAGTTGTGGCATGTAGTATTTAACAGAGCTGTTTAAGTTGAATGAGCAGGGAAAGAGGATGTAGGAGTGTTAATAGTTCTGCCTCCACAGGAAGCTGTGATCTCAAAATCACCGGTGTGAGCCCTTTGGGGCAGAGGGACCATGATGGGTGCGAGAGAGTTGTCATGGACACAGAAAAGCAATGAACTCTTAAAACAACCTGAGTTTAGGAGTGAGCTCAGATTGCCAATGGGACCGCTCAGGGAACTGTTGACAATTGCATTCCCCTGACCGACCCCACACCGAGACTATAGTCACCCCGGAAATAATGAACGGTAAATACCAAAATCTGGTTAAATTGGGAACTGAGAATCTGTTCCAACAAGATCCAAAAGAAACCCCTATGGAATTTTTGGACCGACTCTGAAATGCAATGGAAAACAAAACAAAGCAAACAAATGAAACTGGAGAAAATAGGGGCTAAGTGAGAACAGGGAAAATGGACACTGCCAGACAGGCGAGAGATATTGCCAAAAGCTTATGCGAAGCAAATACTGGGACGTTTGCATGCACAAACACGTTGGGGTACAAAGGCGTTAAGTGACCATTTACTTAAACAATTTGGTTGCATTGGGATTTTTGAAATAGCAAAGCAAATTGTACAAAGTCGCTTAACTTGTCAGAAGATAAATAAGAAAGTGTTTTGACAAGCAGCCACGGGAGGGAGAAAAAACAGCTTATAGGCCTTTTGAGCAAGTACATGTTGATGTAACTGAATTGCCTAAGGTAGGGAGGATAAAATACCTATTGGTAATAGTAGATCATTTAACACAATGGGTAGAAGCTTATCCTGTAGCACGAGCTACAGCACAAATGGTGGTAAAAATTCTCTTAGAACACCTGATACCTAGATATGGGATAATCCAGTACATTGATTCTGATCGGGGCACGCACTTTACTTCTAAAATAATAACATTATTATGTCAATCATTAGGTATTCAGTGGGAATACCATACTTTCCCTGAACTTTGTGGGTGCCACGGAGTAGAAAGACTGAATCAAACAATAAAACAACCATTGGCTAAATTAATGATCGAGACACAAATGCCCTGGACGAGATGCTTACCATTGGCACTTTTAAACATAAGAACTAAACCACACAGTGAGACTGGATTATCACCATATGAAAGGTTATATGGTATGCCTTCTTCTCAAGGGATGCCTCTAGGGAACAATGTAGTTGAGGATCATAGCATCCAGAAATGTATAACTATTATTGGAAGGAGATTACAAGAGCTAAGAGAAATTGGAACGATGGCTCAAACACCACCTTTAGGATTTGCTATTCGTAAAATACAACCAGGAGACAAGGTCTTAATAAACACCTGGAGGGAAGAATCATTGGACCCCCGACGGGAGGGATCGTACCTTGTTTTCCTTACTACCTCACAGCAGAAAGGGGTTGGACCCACGCATCCAGAATAAAAGGACCAGTCACTGCTGAAACTTGGAGGGTTGAGTCTGCTCCTGGGGAACTGAAACTCAAGCTACAGAAGCACTAATATTCTGGCAATGAGGCTCTGCATGAATTAAGGATGCCAAATAAAGGGGACAAGCGTAAAGGGAGGAAAGGGAGAAGGCAAGACCGGGCCAGGACCCTCCGCTGCGGTGTGTATGGTCTACCGAGGGAGGCAACCCCTATGGGTATTGACTGCCGAGTGAGAGGGCCTCAGCCGGACTTCTCCCACACTAAGGTCAGGTTGTCCCAAGAAAATAACATCAGAACCTTTTTTTTTTAAACCCATATAAAATTGTGATTCGTTTTCCAGGAGCTGGATCACCCTGACAGGCTGAATGGTAACACAAACCCAAATCAACCCTGAAAGCGGGCCCAACCCCTTGATGGAAGGCGTTTGCTTATTATGATCCAGCTATGTGGGCAGAAGACGGATCCTGGGGCTATAGGACCCCAATATATATACTTAATAGGATAATTAGGTTACAAGCTGTAATAGAAATAGTTGTAAATAAAACCAGAGATGCGCTTGGATGAATTGCAAAGCAAAATACCAAGATGAGAACTGCTTTGTATCAAAATCGCTTAGCTTTGGGTTATTTACTAGAGAAGGAGAAGTCTGTGGAAAATTTAACCTTAGTAATTGCTGTTTAGAGATTGATGATGAGGGTGTTTCTTCCTAGTAGCTGGTAGAATGCTATGTTCTGGCTTAGGATGAGAAGAGTGCTGATAATATGCTGATGTTTTAATTGTTGCAGGGCAGTGCTTACACCTAGCCAAGGACGTTTCAGCTTCTCACTCTGTCCTGCCAGCAGGCAGGCCGGGGGTGCACGAGCTGGGAGGAGGGCCGGAATGCTCGGGGTTAGGCTGGGCATCGGGCCGTGGGTGGTGAGCAATTGCATTGTGCATCACTTGTTTCGTACACATTATTACTAGTAGTACTATTATCATCATTATTGTCATTATTATTATTGTTGTTGTTATTTTCTTGTCTTTATCTCAACTGACGGGCTTCACTTTCCCGTTTCTCTCTCCCATCCCAGAGAAGGAGGGGGGGGAGGTGAGCGATCAGCCATGTGTTGATTAGCTGCCCGCTGGGTTAAACCGCAACAGAAAGAAAAGCTGTAAATGAACTTGTAAAAGAAATGAAGAAAATTGCACATGTCCCAGTGCAGATCTCAAATGGAATCGATCTAAGAGGATGCTGGGAGGGGACTTTATGGGTGGTGATTGGCTTGCTAAAATAAGGATGGTTGTATTGGGGATATGTGGAGGATTGTTAATAATTCCATGTTTAATTCTTTGTATTACCAGACTAATACACTCGGTTACACAAGGAATGCAAATATCTGCAGTACCTGTTGACCCAGAAGCAGGGAAAGAGAAAACCCATTCCGTGATGATAATAAAAACAAACAAAAATCCCAAATTGGTATCAATTGGTATCAATTCGGCAAGTGTTGACTTGATTGGAAAGGAAAACACGAACCAATGCCATGAAAAAGGAGATGGGGGATTGTGAAACGTGTTCATCTGATCCGTGTCAATATGGAACAATGCTAGGGCCGCATGGTACGATGAATGTGACCTTCTGTCCTACAGACCCTTGTATAACCACAAATCTAAGAAAAACAGAGTGGTTAATGTATATAGTTTTTGTATCTTGCAAAGGAATGTTTTAGCAATTCCTGTCCATAGAGAGCTTGAAGGGAAATGTATTTGTAGGCTTTTCCTTGAAGTCTCAGATATCTGGGCGGGGGGGGGGGTGGGGGTGGGGGTGGTTCAGAATAGCTGCTAGCTATTATGACTATTGCATGGGACACCATGCAAGTCTCTGATATCTGGCCAGGAGACTAAGGAGGCGGGGAAAGCTGAAGAACGATGAAAAGACAAAGCTTGCAGGGGACGCTGCACAAGTCTCTGACATACAGCCAAGTTGGACAAAGGAGAGGGACAAGAGGGAGGAAGACTACGAGCCTTCAGCATGAGGGACCACCGGAGACTGTTACGCACGCTCCAGTAGGAGGGTGTGGATTCCGGAAACTAATTATAATAACCCTGTTTCTTTTTTAGAAGTAGTAATGAATATGTGTTAGCCTAGGAGCATAAAAATCAGCTGCTTGATGTAACTGGTGTGCGTCTTGGTGGATCAGACTCCCAGCGCAGTTTGCTTACCTCTATTCCTTTAATAGATTGTAAACTTTGATTGTAGTCCTATTTTGAAGACTGAGCCATTTATAACAGTAGTGAGGACTCCCGCCAGCCCTTCTCTGTCACCTTTAGCTCCCCTCCCTTCCCCCATCAAACCTAGTTTAAAGCCCTGGTAATCAGCTCAGAGAGCTTGCTCCCCAACACACTTGCGCCCCGCTTGCCCAGTCCTGGTCCCCAGATTTTTGCGCCAGGAACATGATTCCACAGAGCCTTTAAGCCTTTCTGTAGCTGTAAAGATGCTGAAATGGTCCCTGGCTTAAGAAGAACTAGTTCCCCGCCTGGCACTACGAATCGTTGCTTAGGGCTAAAAGCTGAGGCTCTTGTCTGTTACGTGAACAGCCAGGGAGACTCAGCCTCCCTTCTCTGTTGAGTTCGGTGCTGCCTAGCCTTAACATTTTCGGTACTCAGTAGCGTCCCCCAGGCTCTTGTATTTTGAGAGGGATTGCACTCCCCTTACATCATATGGGAATCCCAGTTTTCTGTCTCACGGGTGAATGGTGTAAGGCACTTACAAATCAATGCAGATTGTTGTTGTTGTCCATTGCCATGTAAATTAAGGCCATGCAAGTACCTTCTACTGTTTCTTCTTCCCTTTCATTTGTTGTCTGGTTTCTACAAAATATTACATATTTGGTGAAATGCCTTAAAACAACATTACTTTATAATTAACAACTTTTTTTTTTTCTCTCTTTCTAGGTCTGCCAGTAGCTGACAGAGTAGAAAGGTGTGCTTCTCTCCCTTTCTTGTATAGAGTTAGAGGCAATGCCTGATATCTGGCCAAGATGGACAAAGGAGAAGGACAAGGACAAAGCCTGGGAGGAAGACTATGAGCCTTCAGCACGAGAGACCCCCAGAGGGACCACCGGGGACTGATACGCATGAGCCAGTGGGAGGGTTCGGAATCTGGGAACTAGTTATAATAACCCTGCCTTTTTCCAGACGTAGTAATGAACATGTATTAGCCTAGGAGCAGAAAAAGCTGCTGCCTGATGTAACGCGTGTGCGTGTTGGAGGAGCCCAGACTCCCCACGCACCCAGTGCTCTTTACTTGCCTTTTATTAACCCCATAAATAAATCTCATAAAGCTAAGTTGACTCGGAATTTATAACAGTATGATGAAAACTGTTGCACTCCAAGTTGGGAAGGGGAGAGGAAGATGTTCATGTATACGTGAGAATTGTACTCAAACAACTGATTACACTTTTGCATACACCTTTTAAGGGAAAACTTTAAACGTGAGAAGCAACAGGCAGTTTTCTACGTTTCCTGATATGATAACACGGTATATAATATAGGGATGATATCATACCTATAGTCTGCTGCAGGCTGAAAAGTAGCCTGTGCCTCAGGTACCGTTTTATGCCTTTGCTTTTGCTACTACATCCCTGTAAGTCTTCAAAAGGGAAATGAAATTATCCTACCCAGAAGAAACACCGTCCAGAAGACACTTGAGTTGTTAGGACCTGAATTCTCAATGAAACCAAAGGCAGGGATCTTACTGACCTGAAGAAAGAGGCTTTCATCTCTCCTGGCTTGTTTACTCCTGAAGGAGCGTGAAAGAGACGCATGTCCTTGTGTGTGAAGAGGAGGTGAAGGAACAGCTAGTGCAAGGAACACACAAATCCATTGCGCCAGACTAATAGGTGGTTGTCTCTGAGCTGGGAGACTGCCACAGAAACACAGAATTATCTAGGTTGGAAGAGACCTCCAAGATCACCGAGTCCAACCTCTGACCTAACACTAACCAGTCCTCCACTAAACCATATCACTGAGCTCTACATCTAAATGTCTTTTAAAGACACCCAGGGATGGAGGCTCAACCACTTCCCTGGGCAGCCCGTTCCAATGCCTAGCAGCCCTTTCAGTAAAGAAGTTCTTCATATTATCCAACCTAAACCTCCCCTGGCACAACTTTAGGCCATTTCTCCTCATCCTGTCACCAGGCATGTGGGAAAATAGACCAAGCCCCACCTTGCTACAGCTTCCTTTAAGGTACCCGTAGAGTGTGATAAGGTCGCCCCTGAGCCTCCTTTTCTCCAGGCTGAACAAGCCCAGCTCCCTCAGCCGCTCCTCGTAGGACTTGTTCTCCAGGCCCCTCACCAGCTTCGTCGCCCTTCTTGGGACTCGCTCGAGCACCTCAATGTCCTTCTTGTAGCGAGGGGCCCAAAACTGAACACAGTACTCGAGGTGCAGCCTCACCAGAGCCGAGTACAGGGGGACAATCACTTCCCTAGCCCTGCTGGCCACACCGCTTCTTATGCAAGCCAGGATGCTGTTGGCCTTCTTGGCCACCTGAGCACCTGAGTGGGCTGGCTCATATTCAGCCCACTATCCACCAATACTCCCAGGTCCTTCTCTGCCAGGCAGCTTTCCAACCACTCAGCCATCTTCAAACTTCCAGATCTAGAGGAACACGTTGGCTGCAGCCTAACAGCCACGTGTATGGAAGCTCCCCCAAGCCAGCCAATCTTCTCCCCATGACCTGCCAGAAAACAGCTGTCCTGGTTTCAGCTAGGATAGAGTTAATTTTCCTCCTAGGAGCTGGTAGGGTGCTCTGTTGTGGATTAGGATGAACACAGAATCACAGAATCACACAGAATTATCTAGGTTGGAAGAGACCTCCAAGATCACCGAGTCCAACCTCTGACCTAACACTAACCAGTCCTCCACTAAACCATATCACTGAGCTCTACATCTAAATGTCTTTTAAAGACACCCAGGGATGGAGGCTCAACCACTTCCCTGGGCAGCCCGTTCCAATGTCTAGCAGCCCTTTCAGTAAAGAAGATCTTCATATTATCCAATATGTCCCCAGTCCTGGTCCCCAGTCCTGGTCCCCAGTCCTGGTCCCCAGTCCTGGTCCCCTTCTGCTTGCAGATGGCAGCCTGAACAAGCTGCTCCACTACACTTCCAGGGACAGAGCTGAGACTTACCTGTACTTTCCCAGACCTTTCTTCCTGCCCTTCTTGATGACGGGGGTGATATTGGCTATCCGCCCTTCTGATCGTCTTTCTCCTCCTGATCTGGAGACCTGTAGTAGACCCCCAGCACCGTGTCTCTCATACCATCCCACCCCTTGATTCTTACTCACAAGCTCTCCAGCTGTCCATCACCCTCCCCCAGCTGGAGCTGGTTACACTCTAATTGCTCCCTCACCTAAAGGGCAACCCCACCCCCTCGCTTCCCCAGCCTGTCTCTCCTAAAGACGACAGAGCCCTCCATGACTGCGTTCCAGTCACGCGAGCTGTCCCACCACGTCTCAGTGATCGCAAGGAGGTCGTGGCCCCGCGACCAAACACAGATCTTGAGCTCATCCTGTTTATTTCCCATGCTCCGTGCATTGGTGTACAGGCACTTGAGGGAAGCAGCAGGTACAGTTACCCTGGGGGGATGCAAGAAGAAGATACTGGACGGGGGATTGGGAACGCTACCTTCTCTGAGGAGCCCTCAGACAATCCTATGGGAGAGCTCAGAAGTTTTTCCCTGTCTTCAACAGTGGCAGTAGTGTGAAATGTGTTCATCTGGTTCATGTTAGTATGGAACAATGCTAGGGTCCATGGTACGATGAATGTGACCTTCTGTCCTACAGACCCTTGTATAACCACAAGTCTAAGAAAAACAGAGTGATTAATGTATATAGTTTTTGTATCTTGCAAAGGAATGTTTTAGCAATTCCTGTCAATAGAGAGCTTGAAGGGAAATGTATTTGTAGGCTTTTCCTTGAAGTCTCAGATATCTGGGCGGGGGGGGGGGGGGGGGGGGGTGGTTCAGAATAGCTGCTAGCTATTATGACTATTGCATGGGACACCATGCAAGTCTCTGATATCTGGCCAGGAGACTAAGGAGGCGGGGAAAGCTGAAGAACGATGAAAAGACAAAGCTTGCAGGGGACGCTGCACAAGTCTCTGACATACAGCCAAGTTGGACAAAGGAGAGGGACAAGAGGGAGGAAGACTATGAGCCTTCATCTTAGAGGGAAAAGGAGTGGAATTAAGTTGGCCCCTGACTGAGCCTTTGGTGTTGGCATGAGAAAAGTACAGGCTGGAGAAAGATAAAGGAAGGCTTAAAAGAGTTGTTGAAGGTGTTAAAGTTGTGGCATGTAGTATTTAACAGAGCTGTTTAAGTTGAATGAGCAGGGAAAGAGGATGTAGGAGTGTTAATAGTTCTGCCTCCACAGGAAGCTGTGATCTCAAAATCACCGGTGTGAGCCCTTTGGGGCAGAGGGACCATGATGGGTGCGAGAGAGTTGTCATGGACACAGAAAAGCAATGAACTCTTAAAACAACCTGAGTTTAGGAGTGAGCTCAGATTGCCAATGGGACCGCTCAGGGAACTGTTGACAATTGCATTCCCCTGACCGACCCCACACCGAGACTATAGTCACCCCGGAAATAATGAACGGTAAATACCAAAATCTGGTTAAATTGGGAACTGAGAATCTGTTCCAACAAGATCCAAAAGAAACCCCTATGGAATTTTTGGACCGACTCTGAAATGCAATGGAAAACAAAACAAAGCAAACAAATGAAACTGGAGAAAATAGGGGCTAAGTGAGAACAGGGAAAATGGACACTGCCAGACAGGCGAGAGATATTGCCAAAAGCTTATGCGAAGCAAATACTGGGACGTTTGCATGCACAAACACGTTGGGGTACAAAGGCGTTAAGTGACCATTTACTTAAACAATTTGGTTGCATTGGGATTTTTGAAATAGCAAAGCAAATTGTACAAAGTCGCTTAACTTGTCAGAAGATAAATAAGAAAGTGTTTTGACAAGCAGCCACGGGAGGGAGAAAAAACAGCTTATAGGCCTTTTGAGCAAGTACATGTTGATGTAACTGAATTGCCTAAGGTAGGGAGGATAAAATACCTATTGGTAATAGTAGATCATTTAACACAATGGGTAGAAGCTTATCCTGTAGCACGAGCTACAGCACAAATGGTGGTAAAAATTCTCTTAGAACACCTGATACCTAGATATGGGATAATCCAGTACATTGATTCTGATCGGGGCACGCACTTTACTTCTAAAATAATAACATTATTATGTCAATCATTAGGTATTCAGTGGGAATACCATACTTTCCCTGAACTTTGTGGGTGCCACGGAGTAGAAAGACTGAATCAAACAATAAAACAACCATTGGCTAAATTAATGATCGAGACACAAATGCCCTGGACGAGATGCTTACCATTGGCACTTTTAAACATAAGAACTAAACCACACAGTGAGACTGGATTATCACCATATGAAAGGTTATATGGTATGCCTTCTTCTCAAGGGATGCCTCTAGGGAACAATGTAGTTGAGGATCATAGCATCCAGAAATGTATAACTATTATTGGAAGGAGATTACAAGAGCTAAGAGAAATTGGAACGATGGCTCAAACACCACCTTTAGGATTTGCTATTCGTAAAATACAACCAGGAGACAAGGTCTTAATAAACACCTGGAGGGAAGAATCATTGGACCCCCGACGGGAGGGATCGTACCTTGTTTTCCTTACTACCTCACAGCAGAAAGGGGTTGGACCCACGCATCCAGAATAAAAGGACCAGTCACTGCTGAAACTTGGAGGGTTGAGTCTGCTCCTGGGGAACTGAAACTCAAGCTACAGAAGCACTAATATTCTGGCAACGAGGCTCTGCATGAATTAAGGATGCCAAATAAAGGGGACAAGCGTAAAGGGAGGAAAGGGAGAAGGCAAGACCGGGCCAGGACCCTCCGCTGCGGTGTGTATGGTCTACCGAGGGAGGCAACCCCTATGGGTATTGACTGCCGAGTGAGAGGGCCTCAGCCGGACTTCTCCCACACTAAGGTCAGGTTGTCCCAAGAAAATAACATCAGAACCTTTTTTTTTAAACCCATATAAAATTGTGATTCGTTTTCCAGGAGCTGGATCACCCTGACAGGCTGAATGGTAACACAAACCCAAATCAACCCTGAAAGCGGGCCCAACCCCTTGATGGAAGGCGTTTGCTTATTATGATCCAGCTATGTGGGCAGAAGACGGATCCTGGGGCTATAGGACCCCAATATATATACTTAATAGGATAATTAGGTTACAAGCTGTAATAGAAATAGTTGTAAATAAAACCAGAGATGCGCTTGGATGAATTGCAAAGCAAAATACCAAGATGAGAACTGCTTTGTATCAAAATCGCTTAGCTTTGGGTTATTTACTAGAGAAGGAGAAGTCTGTGGAAAATTTAACCTTAGTAATTGCTGTTTAGAGATTGATGATGAGGGTGTTTCTTCCTAGTAGCTGGTAGAATGCTATGTTCTGGCTTAGGATGAGAAGAGTGCTGATAATATGCTGATGTTTTAATTGTTGCAGGGCAGTGCTTACACCTAGCCAAGGACGTTTCAGCTTCTCACTCTGTCCTGCCAGCAGGCAGGCCGGGGGTGCACGAGCTGGGAGGAGGGCCGGAATGCTCGGGGTTAGGCTGGGCATCGGGCCGTGGGTGGTGAGCAATTGCATTGTGCATCACTTGTTTCGTACACATTATTACTAGTAGTACTATTATCATCATTATTGTCATTATTATTATTGTTGTTGTTATTTTCTTGTCTTTATCTCAACTGACGGGCTTCACTTTCCCGTTTCTCTCTCCCATCCCAGAGAAGGAGGGGGGGGAGGTGAGCGATCAGCCATGTGTTGATTAGCTGCCCGCTGGGTTAAACCACAACAGAAAGAAAAGCTGTAAATGAACTTGTAAAAGAAATGAAGAAAATTGCACATGTCCCAGTGCAGATCTCAAATGGAATCGATCTAAGAGGATGCTGGGAGGGGACTTTATGGGTAGTGATTGGCTTGCTAAAATAAGGATGGTTGTATTGGGGATATGTGGAGGATTGTTAATAATTCCATGTTTAATTCTTTGTATTACCAGACTAATACACTCGGTTACACAAGGAATGCAAATATCTGCAGTACCTGTTGACCCAGAAGCAGGGAAAGAGAAAACCCATTCCGTGATGATAATAAAAACAAACAAAAATCCCAAATTGGTATCAATTGGTATCAATTCGGCAAGTGTTGACTTGATTGGAAAGGAAAACACGAACCAATGCCATGAAAAAGGAGATGGGGGATTGTGAAACGTGTTCATCTGATCCGTGTCAATATGGAACAATGCTAGGGCCGCATGGTACGATGAATGTGACCTTCTGTCCTACAGACCCTTGTATAACCACAAATCTAAGAAAAACAGAGTGGTTAATGTATATAGTTTTTGTATCTTGCAAAGGAATGTTTTAGCAATTCCTGTCCATAGAGAGCTTGAAGGGAAATGTATTTGTAGGCTTTTCCTTGAAGTCTCAGATATCTGGGCGGGGGGGGGGGTGGGGGTGGGGGTGGTTCAGAATAGCTGCTAGCTATTATGACTATTGCATGGGACACCATGCAAGTCTCTGATATCTGGCCAGGAGACTAAGGAGGCGGGGAAAGCTGAAGAACGATGAAAAGACAAAGCTTGCAGGGGACGCTGCACAAGTCTCTGACATACAGCCAAGTTGGACAAAGGAGAGGGACAAGAGGGAGGAAGACTACGAGCCTTCAGCATGAGGGACCACCGGAGACTGTTACGCACGCTCCAGTAGGAGGGTGTGGATTCCGGAAACTAATTATAATAACCCTGTTTCTTTTTTAGAAGTAGTAATGAATATGTGTTAGCCTAGGAGCATAAAAATCAGCTGCTTGATGTAACTGGTGTGCGTCTTGGTGGATCAGACTCCCAGCGCAGTTTGCTTACCTCTATTCCTTTAATAGATTGTAAACTTTGATTGTAGTCCTATTTTGAAGACTGAGCCATTTATAACAGTAGTGAGGACTCCCGCCAGCCCTTCTCTGTCACCTTTAGCTCCCCTCCCTTCCCCCATCAAACCTAGTTTAAAGCCCTGGTAATCAGCTCAGAGAGCTTGCTCCCCAACACACTTGCGCCCCGCTTGCCCAGTCCTGGTCCCCAGATTTTTGCGCCAGGAACATGATTCCACAGAGCCTTTAAGCCTTTCTGTAGCTGTAAAGATGCTGAAATGGTCCCTGGCTTAAGAAGAACTAGTTCCCCGCCTGGCACTACGAATCGTTGCTTAGGGCTAAAAGCTGAGGCTCTTGTCTGTTACGTGAACAGCCAGGGAGACTCAGCCTCCCTTCTCTGTTGAGTTCGGTGCTGCCTAGCCTTAACATTTTCGGTACTCAGTAGCGTCCCCCAGGCTCTTGTATTTTGAGAGGGATTGCACTCCCCTTACATCATATGGGAATCCCAGTTTTCTGTCTCACGGGTGAATGGTGTAAGGCACTTACAAATCAATGCAGATTGTTGTTGTTGTCCATTGCCATGTAAATTAAGGCCATGCAAGTACCTTCTACTGTTTCTTCTTCCCTTTCATTTGTTGTCTGGTTTCTACAAAATATTACATATTTGGTGAAATGCCTTAAAACAACATTACTTTATAATTAACAACTTTTTTTTTTTCTCTCTTTCTAGGTCTGCCAGTAGCTGACAGAGTAGAAAGGTGTGCTTCTCTCCCTTTCTTGTATAGAGTTAGAGGCAATGCCTGATATCTGGCCAAGATGGACAAAGGAGAAGGACAAGGACAAAGCCTGGGAGGAAGACTATGAGCCTTCAGCACGAGAGACCCCCAGAGGGACCACCGGGGACTGATACGCATGAGCCAGTGGGAGGGTTCGGAATCTGGGAACTAGTTATAATAACCCTGCCTTTTTCCAGAAGTAGTAATGAACATGTATTAGCCTAGGAGCAGAAAAAGCTGTTGCCTGATGTAACGCGTGTGCGTGTTGGAGGAGCCCAGACTCCCCACGCACCCAGTGCTCTTTACTTGCCTTTTATTAACCCCATAAATAAATCTCATAAAGCTAAGTTGACTCGGAATTTATAACAGTATGATGAAAACTGTTGCACTCCAAGTTGGGAAGGGGAGAGGAAGATGTTCATGTATACGTGAGAATTGTACTCAAACAGCTGATTACACTTTTGCATACACCTTTTAAGGGAAAACTTTAAACGTGAGAAGCAACAGGCAGTTTTCTACGTTTCCTGATATGATAACACGGTATATAATATAGGGATGATATCATACCTATAGTCTGCTGCAGGCTGAAAAGTAGCCTGTGCCTCAGGTACCGTTTTATGCCTTTGCTTTTGCTACTACATCCCTGTAAGTCTTCAAAAGGGAAATGAAATTATCCTACCCAGAAGAAACACCGTCCAGAAGACACTTGAGTTGTTAGGACCTGAATTCTCAATGAAACCAAAGGCAGGGATCTTACTGACCTGAAGAAAGAGGCTTTCATCTCTCCTGGCTTGTTTACTCCTGAAGGAGCGTGAAAGAGATGCATGTCCTTGTGTGTGAAGAGGAGGTGAAGGAACAGCTAGTGCAAGGAACACACAAATCCATTGCGCCAGACTAATAGGTGGTTGTCTCTGAGCTGGGAGACTGCCACAGAAACACAGAATTATCTAGGTTGGAAGAGACCTCCAAGATCACCGAGTCCAACCTCTGACCTAACACTAACCAGTCCTCCACTAAACCATATCACTGAGCTCTACATCTAAATGTCTTTTAAAGACACCCAGGGATGGAGGCTCAACCACTTCCCTGGGCAGCCCGTTCCAATGCCTAGCAGCCCTTTCAGTAAAGAAGTTCTTCATATTATCCAACCTAAACCTCCCCTGGCACAACTTTAGGCCATTTCTCCTCGTCCTGTCACCAGGCATGTGGGAAAATAGACCAAGCCCCACCTCGCTACAGCTTCCTTTAAGGTACCCGTAGAGTGTGATAAGGCCGCCCCTGAGCCTCCTTTTCTCCAGGCTGAACAAGCCCAGCTCCCTCAGCCGCTCCTCGTAGGACTTGTTCTCCAGGCCCCTCACCAGCTTCGTCGCCCTTCTTGGGACTCGCTCGAGCACCTCAATGTCCTTCTTGTAGCGAGGGGCCCAAAACTGAACACAGTACTCGAGGTGCAGCCTCACCAGAGCCGAGTACAGGGGGACAATCACTTCCCTAGCCCTGCTGGCCACACCGCTTCTTATGCAAGCCAGGATGCTGTTGGCCTTCTTGGCCACCTGAGCACCTGAGTGGGCTGGCTCATATTCAGCCCACTATCCACCAATACTCCCAGGTCCTTCTCCGCCAGGCAGCTTTCCAACCACTCAGCCATCTTCAAACTTCCAGATCTAGAGGAACACGTTGGCTGCAGCCTAACAGCCACGTGTATGGAAGCTCCCCCAAGCCAGCCAATCTTCTCCCCATGACCTGCCAGAAAACAGCTGTCCTGGTTTCAGCTAGGATAGAGTTAATTTTCCTCCTAGGAGCTGGTAGGGTGCTCTGTTGTGGATTAGGATGAACACAGAATCACAGAATCACACAGAATTATCTAGGTTGGAAGAGACCTCCAAGATCACCGAGTCCAACCTCTGACCTAACACTAACCAGTCTTCCACTAAACCATATCACTGAGCTCTACATCTAAATGTCTTTTAAAGACACCCAGGGATGGAGGCTCAACCACTTCCCTGGGCAGCCCGTTCCAATGCCTAGCAGCCCTTTCAGTAAAGAAGTTCTTCATATTATCCAACCTAAACCTCCCCTGGCACAACTTCAGGCCATTTCTCCTCGTCCTGTCACCAGGCACGTGGGAGAACAGACCGACCCCCACCTCGCTGCAGCCTCCTTTAAGGTACCTGTAGAGAGCAATAAGGTCGCCCCTGAGCCTCCTCTTCTCCAGGCTGAACAAGCCCAGCTCCCTCAGCCGCTCCTCGTAGGACTTGTTCTCCAGGCCCCTCACCAGCTTCGTCGCCCTTCTCTGGACTCGCTCGAGCACCTCAATGTCCTTCTTGTAGCGAGGGGCCCAAAACTGAACACAGTACTCGAGGTGCAGCCTCACCAGAGCCGAGTACAGGGGGACGATCACTTCCTTAGCCCTGCTGGCCACACTGCTTCTTATACAAGCCAAGATGCTGTTGGCCTTCTTGGCCACCTGAGCACACCGCTGGCTCATATTCAGCCGACTGTCAACCAGTACTCCCAGGTCCTTCTCCACCAGGCAGCTTTCCAACCATTCCTCTCCCAGTCTGTAGCTCTGCTTGGGGTTATTGCGCCCCAGGCGCAGGACCCGGCACTCGGTCTTGTTGATTTTCATGCAGTTGACCTCAGCCCATCGGTGCAGCCTATCCAGATCCTCCTGCAGAGCCTTCCTACCCTCGAGCAGATCGACGCATGCACCTAACTTGGTGTCATCTGCGAACTTACTGAGGGTGCACTCAATGCCCTCATCCAGATCATCGATGACGATATTAAAGAGGACCGGCCCCAGCACCGAGCCCTGGGGAACGCCACTAGTGACTGGCCTCCAACTGGATTTGACTCCATTCACCATGACTCTTTGGGCCCGGCTATCCAGCCAGTTTCTAACCCAACGAAGCGTATGCCAGTCCAAGCCAAGAGCAGCCAGTTTCTTGATGAGAATGCTGTGGGAAACGGTGTCAAAAGCCTTGCTGAAGTCAAGATAGACCACATCCACAGCCTTCCCCTCATCCACCAAGAGCGTCACTTTGTCATAGAAGGAGATCAGGTTCGTCAAGCAGGACCAGCCTTTCATAAACCCATGCTGACTGGGCCTGATCGCCTGCTTGCCCTGCAAGTGCCGCGTGATGACTCTCAAGACAATCTGCTCCATGAGCTTCCCTGGCACTGAGGTCGAACTGACAGGCCTATAGTTCCCCGGGTCTGCCCTCCGGCCCTTCTTGTAGATGGGCATCACGTTTGCTAGCCGCCAGTCAACTGGGACCTCCCCCGATAGCCAGGACTGCTGATAAATGATGGAAAGCGGCTTGGCCAGCTCCTCCGCCAGTTCTCTCAGTACCCTCGGGTGGATCCCATCCGGCCCCATCGACTTGCGCACATCCAAGTGCCGTAGCAGGTCACCAACCATTTCTTCGTGGATAGTGAGGGCCACATTCTGCTCCCCATCCCCTTCCGCCAGCTCAGGGTACTGGATATCCAGACAACAACCGGTATTGCTGCTAAAGACTGAGGCGAAGAAGGCATTAAGCACCTCCGCCTTTTCCTCATCTTGTGTAACAAGGTTTCCCCCCGCATCCAGTAAAGAATGGAGATTCTCCTTGGTCCTCCGTTTTGTGTTGATGTATTTGTAAAAAGATTTTTTGTTGTCTTTAACGGCAGTAGCCAGATTGAGCTCCAGATGAGCTTTGGCCTTTCTAATTTTGTCCCTGCACAGCCTCGTAACATCCTTATAGTCCTCCTCAGTGGCCCGCCCTTTTTTCCAAAGATTAGAACCCCCCTTTTTTCTCCTAAGCTCAAGCTGCAACTCTCTGTTGAGTGTGCTGGGTCTGGCTGGAGTGTTGACTTTCCCGGTAGCAGCCCATACAGTGCTGTGCTCTGCACTTGTGGCTGGAACAGCAGTGTTATCACACCAGTGTTGTGTCTACTGCTGGGCAGCAGTGGCACAGCATCGGGCCTCTGTCTAACCCTCCTAGGGGGTGGGCAAAAAGTGAGAAGAGAAACATCACTAGGGCAGCTCAGCTAAACCAACCAAAGGGGTATTCCATGCCATGTGATGTCACACAGCAATAAAAGGTGGAAACAGGAAGAAGAGGGGAGGGGTGGGCTCTCGTTGTGAAGACGTCGGTCCTCCTCCCGAACACCGGCTACGTGCGTTGAGGCCCTGCTTCAAGGAGGTGGTCAATCATCGCTCATTTGTGGGAAGTAAAGAGCAATTTCTTTCCTCTGCACTTCCACATAGCCTTCATTGATTTTGTTTGTTTTCCTCCCTTCTTTTTATTTTCCCTTTCCCCCTCCCTTTTCCCCTTTCCCTTTTATTTCCCTTTAGTTAAATTGTTTAGTTCATAATAATCTTTATTTAATTATTATGATTATTTCCCTTTAATTAAATTATCCTTATCTCAACCCGTGAGTTGTTCTTTGCTTTACTTCTCCCCCTCCTCATCTAAAAAGAGGGGGAGTGAGAGAGCGGTTGTGGGGTTTAGCTGCCCAGCACAGTAAAACCACCACAGTCCTTTTTGGCGCCCAACGTGGGGCTCGAAGGGTTGAGATAACAATAGAATTGATTAAAACGCGTACAACTAACACACTTACTTGCTAGTAACCATGTTCATTGTTCTGTTAATAATGGCTTTGACTATATGTCATGCAATCCGTGTCATATTCTCCTTTCTCTTATATATTCGATCCGACAAAGTGCTGCAATCGGTGTTCACTTTTTTTAATTCGCTGTGCTGCCAAGCACTGACCTTGGGTTTAATCTGGAATTCAGGCTCTGCGCTGTTATCATTTGGGTCTCATGGAAACTATCTTTTAGAGAATATTCAGAACTACACTGCCTTCCTTTCCTCATCTGGACACCAGGTTATTAATAATATTAGGAATGGTACTTTTCCCTTCTTTCACAGTGGGTTAATTACAACAGTTTGGGAGTATTTTGAAGATCCATCTGTAACCCATGTATTGCTATTTCTAATTCTGAATAACAGGTTTCATTTTCTCTCTAAGATTAGTCGATTGTTTAGAAAGCTTACTTGGGAATCTGTCTCAAAACAGTCTTGTGGCGAGTGGCAAGGTGTGTGGGATGATGTTGGCAGATACCTGTCACGAGTGTCTCCTCCAATAGTTTTGAACTTCACCCCTGAGCAAGTGCTAAATCCTAAAAACCTGGTAGAATGTTTGAGAGTTGTATGTGCTGACCCTGATAATGCCGGAGAACGACAGCTTGCAGCATTGTGCTGGGTCCTGGCTTACTCCTATCAAACACTGTTTAACATCATCCAGCAACTTGAAGAGAGGGAGGAAGTCTCTGAATCTGATGACCAAGTAACACATGCAGTGGCTGACCCAGAGGACCAACCGACTATGGTATCAGTCGCCCCCATAGTCAAGTCAAAACAATGGAAACAGAGGTCAGCTCGTTTAGTAAGGGAAGAAGCCTCTTCTAAGAAGGAGGGAGAAGGGGAAATGGCAAGCACCTCTAAAGCAGAGCCATCACAAAAACAGCAGGAAGAAGAGATGGAAATCATAAAGGAATCAGAAATCACTCGATCCTTGTCCATGAGTGAGTTGCGAGAAATACGAAAGGATTATGGTCGACGCCCAGGTGAACACATCCTCACCTGGCTGCTTCGATGCTGGGATGCTGGGGCCAATAGCCAACAATTAGAAGGCAATGAAGCCAAGCAGCTGGGATCCCTCTCTAGGGAAAGGGTAATTGACAAAGTAATCGGGAGAGGAGCACAGGCCCTCAGCCTCTGGAGACGACTCCTGGCAGCTGTGAGAGAAAGATATCCCCATAAGGAAGATATTGTATATCACGTAGGCAAGTGGACCACTATGGATAAAGGTCTCCAGCATCTGCGGGAATTAGCTGTGCGGGAGATGATTTATAGTGATTTGGACAATGCCCAGACACCTCAAGACCCCGATGAAGTCCAGTGCACAACATCCGTGTGGCGTAAATTTGTGCGGAGTGCACCATCAGCACATGCCAGTACACTGGCAGTAATTAACTGGGATGAGGGGATGGGACCAACAGTGTATAATCTGACCTGCCAGCTTCAAAAATATGAAGACAATCTCTCTGCTCCGCTACAGTCCTGTGTCTCAGCTGTGGAGAAACTGTCTGAAAGACTTGACCAGCTTGTGGAACGAGCATATTCCCCATATTCCCCCTCATCTAGACAGGGTGATATTTCAGCCACTAAGAATCAGCATTTGCCTGCTCAAGAGAGAGAGTATCCAAGACGCACACCACGTGGCACCTTGTGGTTTTATCTGCGTGACCATGGGGAAGATATGAGCAAATGGGATGGTGTACCTACTTCAACCCTAGCTGCTCGGGTACGTGAACTGAAAGGAAACACAGCAGCAAGAAGAGGGGCTCCTAAGAGAAATGCTGCTCCAGTTTCTATTGGGCAGTACCCCAGAGGCAGTAGAAGAGGCAGTAGAGCTGATGTTATTCTTGACCCTGATGAAGGGACCTCTGCCTCTCATTTGCAAGAATTAAGTGGCAGACGCTCCAACCAGGACTAGAGGGGCCCTGCCTCTGGCCAGGTAGAGGAGAGGGATAACCGGATTTATTGGACTGTGTGGATCCGATGGCCTGGCACATCAGAACCACAAGAATACAATGCTCTAGTGGACACTGGCGCACAATGTACCTTAATGCCATCAGGCTACCAAGGGACAGAACTCATCCGTATCTCTGGAGTGACAGGGGGATCCCAACGACTGTCTGTACTGGAAGCTGAAGTGAGTCTAACTGGGAATGAGTGGCAAAAGCATCCCATTGTGACTGGCCCAGAGGCTCCGTGTATCCTTGGCATAGACTACCTCAAGAGAGGGTACTTCAAGGATCCAAAAGGATATCGGTGGGCTTTTGGCATAGCTGCTTTGAGCACAGAGAAGATTAGGCAGCTGTCTACCCTGCCTGGCCTTTCAGAAGACCCTTCTGTTGTAGGATTGCTGAAGGTTGAAGAACAGCAGGTACCAATTGCTACTACAACGGTGCACCGACGGCAATATCGCACCAACCGAGACTCCCTGATTCCCATTCATGAGTTGGTTCACCGACTGGAGAGTCAAGGAGTAATCAGCAAGACTCGCTCACCCTTTAATAGTCCTATATGGCCAGTACGGAAGTCTAATGGCGAGTGGAGGTTAACAGTGGACTATCGAGGCCTGAATGAAGTCACACCACCGCTGAGTGCTGCAGTGCCGGACATGCTAGAACTTCAGTACGAACTAGAGTCAAAGGCAGCCAAGTGGTATGCCACAATTGATATCGCTAACGCATTTTTCTCCATCCCTTTGGCAGCAGCATGCAGGCCGCAGTTTGCTTTCACTTGGAGGGGCATCCAATACACCTGGAACCGGCTGCCCCAGGGGTGGAAGCACAGCCCTACCATTTGCCATGGACTGATCCAGTCTGCACTGGAGAAAGGGGGAGCTCCTGAGCACCTTCAGTACATTGATGACATCCTCGTGTGGGGCAACACAGCAGAAGAAGTTTTTGAGAAAGGGAAGAAAGTAATCCAAATTCTCTTGAAAGCTGGTTTTGCCATTAAACAGAGCAAGGTCAAGGGGCCTGCACAGGAAATCCAGTTCTTGGGGGTAAAATGGCAGGATGGACGTCGCCATATTCCAATGGATGTGATCAATAAAATAACAGCAATGTCTCCGCCAACTAGCAAAAAAGAAACACAAGCTTTCCTAGGCCTCGTGGGATTCTGGAGAATGCATGTGCCAGGCTATAGTCAGCTTGTGAGTCCTCTATATCGAGTGACTCGAAAGAGAAACTATTTCGAGTGGGGCCCTGAGCAACAACAGGCATTTGAACAAATCAAACAAGAAATAGCTCGTGCAGTAGCCCTTGGGCCTGTCCGTACTGGACCAGCTGTGCAAAACATACTTTATACTGCAGCTGGGGAGCATGGGCTCACCTGGAGCCTTTGGCAGAAAACCCCAGAAGAAACTCGAGGTCGACCTCTGGGCTTCTGGAGTCGGGGCTATCGAGGATCAGAAGCCAATTACACCCCAACTGAAAAAGAAATACTCACAGCATATGAGGGTGTTCGAGCTGCTTCAGAAGTTGTGGGTACAGAAGCACGGCTCCTCTTGGCACCGCGGCTACCTGTGTTACACTGGATGTTCAAAGAGAAAATTCCCACTACACACCATGCAACTGATGCTACGTGGAGTAAGTGGATAGCGTTAATTACCCAGCGGGCTCGAATGGGAAAACCTAATCGCCCAGGAATCCTGGAGGAGATTATGGACTGGCCGGAAGGCAGAGATTTTGGAGTGCCAACAGAAGAGGTAACCCGTGCTGAAGAGGCACCACCATACAATGAGTTGCCAGAAGACAGAAAGCAGTTTGTGTTGTTTACTGACGGATCCTGCCGTGTGGTAGGGAGCCATCGGAAATGGAAAGCTGCTGTGTGGAGTCCCACACGACGAGTTGTGGAGGCCATGGAAGGGGAAGGCGAGTCGAGTCAGTATGCAGAAGTAAAAGCCATACAACTAGCTCTAGAGATTGCCGAAAGAGAAAAATGGCCAGCATTGTACCTTTATACTGACTCATGGATGGTGGCAAATGCTCTGTGGGGGTGGCTACAGCAATGGAAACAGAGCAACTGGCAGCGCAGAGGTAAACCTATCTGGGCTGCTACCCTGTGGCAAGATATTGCTGCCCGGGTAGAAAACCTGGATGTTAAAGTACGTCATGTAGATGCCCACATGCCCAAGAGTCGCGCTCCTGAAGAACATCAGAACAACGAAGAAGTGGATCGAGCTTCGAAAATTGAAGTGGCTCAGGTGGACCTAGACTGGGAACGTAAGGGTGAGCTGTTTGTAGCTCGATGGGCCCATGAAACATCAGGACATCTTGGGGGGGGATGCCACTTACAGATGGGCTCGTGATCAAGGGGTGGACTTGACCATTGAGGCCATCACACAGGTTACCCATGAGTGTGAGACCTGTGCTGCAATCAAGAAAGCCATGAAGGTAAAATCTCCCTGGAACAGGGGGAGATGGCTAGGGTTTCAATATGGTGAGGCCTGGCAAATTGACTATATCGGACCACTCCCACAAACCCGCCAAGGCAAACGATACATACTCACCATGGTAGAAGCAACTACTGGGTGGCTGGAAACATACCCTGCAAACCATGCCACGGCCCGAAACACTATTTTGGGCCTGGAAAGACAAGTATTGTGGCGTCGTGGTACACCCGAGAGAATTGAATCTGACAATGGGAGTCATTTCCGAAACAATCTTGTTACCTCCTGGGCCAAGAGGCATGGTATTGAGTGGGTGTACCACATCCCTTATCACCCACAAGCCTCTGGGAAGGTTGAGAGGTACAATGGACTGTTAAAGACTATGTTACGAGCATTAGGTGCTGGGACATGGAAACAATGGGACACGTATCTACCAGAAGCCACTTGGCTAGTTAACAATAGGGGGTCTGACAGCCGTGCTGGTCCTGCCGAAACAAAACCCCTACACACTGTGAAAGGAGCTAAAGTTCCCGTAGTGCATGTAGGAAGGTGGATGGGGAAGGCAGTGTGGGTTGCTCCTGCCTCGGGAAAAGGCAAACCCACTCGTGGGATTGTCTTCGCCCAAGGACCAGGGTGTACCTGGTGGGTCATGCAAAAGAATGCGGATATCAAGCGTGTGCCTCAAGGAGAATTGACTTTGAGAGAAAACTAATCTGTAATCTAAGTTATATGTTGTAGGAAGATGCTGTAGGATCAACGACAGGTCAACTTTGCAAGGAGCCGGGCAGTGCAACAAGGACTTGAGCTAAGCTGGTGCTGGTGTCCAGACATCCAACTCCACCTGCCCTGAGTGGCCACTTTGGCAGGTGAAGACCTAATCATCAACAGTTCTTATGAACATTTTCCAAAAAAGACCTATGGAATGAAAAGATACACCTGCCTATTAATCCTGTCCTGTTAAATCCTTGTCCTGTTAAAGGACAAGGAATAATGATGAGAATGCTTGTATGCTAAAGTATGGGGATCTGAGTGTGACACAAATGCTGTGGAATAAGAGGTGGAGGTTGTGCTGGGTCTGGCTGGAGTGTTGACTTTCCCGGTAGCAGCCCATACAGTGCTGTGCTCTGCACTTGTGGCTGGAACAGCAGTGTTATCACACCAGTGTTGTGTCTACTGCTGGGCAGCAGTGGCACAGCATCGGGCCTCTGTCTAACCCTCCTAGGGGGTGGGCAAAAAGTGAGAAGAGAAACATCACTAGGGCAGCTCAGCTAAACCAACCAAAGGGGTATTCCATGCCATGTGATGTCACACAGCAATAAAAGGTGGAAACAGGAAGAAGAGGGGAGGGGTGGGCTCTCGTTGTGAAGACGTCGGTCCTCCTCCCGAACACCGGCTACGTGCGTTGAGGCCCTGCTTCAAGGAGGTGGTCAATCATCGCTCATTTGTGGGAAGTAAAGAGCAATTTCTTTCCTCTGCACTTCCACATAGCCTTCATTGATTTTGTTTGTTTTCCTCCCTTCTTTTTATTTTCCCTTTCCCCCTCCCTTTTCCCCTTTCCCTTTTATTTCCCTTTAGTTAAATTGTTTAGTTCATAATAATCTTTATTTAATTATTATGATTATTTCCCTTTAATTAAATTATCCTTATCTCAACCCGTGAGTTGTTCTTTGCTTTACTTCTCCCCCTCCTCATCTAAAAAGAGGGGGAGTGCGAGAGCGGTTGTGGGGTTTAGCTGCCCAGCACGGTAAAACCACCACATTGAGCCAGGCCGGTCTTCTTCCACGTCGGCTCGTCTTTGGGCACGTGGGGACAGACCGCTCCTGCGCCATTAAGATTGCCTTCTTGAAGAGCGCCCAGCCTTCCTGGACTCCTCTGCCCTTCAGAACCGCCTCCCAAGGGACTCTAGCAACCAGTGTCCTGAGCAGCTCAAAGTCAACCCTCCGGAAGTCCAATACAGCGGTTTTACTGGTCCCCTTCCTGGCCTCGCCAAGAATAGAGAACTCCACCATTTCGTGGTCACTCTGCCCAAGACAGCTTCCGACCACCGCACCTCCCACCAGTCCTTCTCTGTTTGTGAAGAGAAGGTCTAGCGGGGCACCACCCCTGGTAGGCTCACTAACCGGCTGCGTCAGGAAGCTATCTTCCACGCTCTCCAGAAACCTCCTAGACTGCTTTCTCTGGGCTCTGTTGTGCTTCCAGGATATGTCAGGGAAGTTGAAGTCCCCCACGAGAACAAGCGCCGACGATTTCGCAACTTCTGTCAGCCGCCTGTAGAACTCCTCATCCGTCTCCTCATCCCGGTTCGGCGGTCTATAACAGACCGCGACCGGGACGCTAGCCTTGTTGGCCTTCCCGCCGATCCTAACCCAAAGGGACTCAACCTTGTCATTCCCAGCCTCGAGTTCCACAACATCGAAAGATTCTCTAATATAGGGAGCCACACCACCACCCCTTCTGTGCTGCCTGTCCCTTCAGAAGAGCTTATAGCCAGTCATTGCAGCACTCCAGTCATGAGAGTGGTCTCACCACCACGTCTCCGTGATGGCAACCAAGTCGTAGCCTGCCTGCTGCACGATGGCTTCCAGCTCCTCCTGTTTGTTAGCCATGCTGCGTGCACTGCTGTAGATGCACTTCAGCTGGGCCACTGCCTTATCCCCCGGCCTTGCCATTGTTCCCCCTGGCACAGCTCCAACAAGCCTTGAGCGAACCAACGGCTGTGCGAACGGCTGTGTGGTGCTTAGCTGCCGGCAGGGGGAAACCACGATGACTGCAATGTAGTCATGTAACCAAATTAAAGCCAAAACTTTCAGCCCGGTCCTTGACCTGAATAGGGAGTGAGGATCCGGATCCTGGCATTTATACGTGATAGTTTATATGCAAGCAAAGTCAATACTGCAGTCGGAGGTCATGGCACTAGATTTTGAAAAGGCCGGCATAAAGAAGAGATCTCAGAAAAGCAAATCTAAGCAACATTAATGTCAAGTAAAGTCTTTCGGATTGCTATATTCCTTATCTGTCGTGACTAGACAGATGAAAATCTATGACGGCAATTTTGCCATTTAGGTCATTTTCTTTGTTTCTTTTATTTCTTCTCTTTATGTTGATTTATCTTATTTTAACAGGCTCTGTACTAACTTTCCTCACAGAATGACTAGCAGAAATGTGACCCTCACATGCCTTTTGTATTTAATTCATTAGGTCAACTCTAAGCACTAAGCCCCTTGTCAGGTTCTTTCTGTTAGCAATAAGGAGCAATTGAACCTTAACCATTGAAACGAGGTTGATGAGCCTATTCCACAAGGTCTCATGACTCCACACATGTGAAGTGAAATCTGCCAGGTGCGGATCATTTGACCTTGGCTATATAGGAAGCATGAGGAGTTCTGGGAAGAGTTGCCACTCCAGGGGAGTTTGAGGTTCAGGTTGCTTAGGGCGCTTTTCTACTGTGCGGGTGAAATGGACTTAGTGTTCCAAAATAGGCTGCTTTTCTTCGTGTTTTCTACCATCTCTGAGAAATAGTTCTGGACGCTCTATGAGCTAGTAACATCGGCGTTAACTACTCAGAACACAAAAACCCATGTGGTGCTACTTCCCTGTGAAGTTCTTCGTCAGTGAGTGGAATTCAGAAGCTTGCAGGCAAGTGTTTCGGGGTTACAAATTTGATTTGGGTTGGGTAGGGGAGCTTGAGGACTTCGGTCCCCAGTCCTGGTCCCCAGTCCTGGTCCCCAGTCCTGGTCCCCAGTCCTGGTCCCCAGTCCTGGTCCCCAGTCCTGGTCCCCAGTCCTGGTCCCCAGTCCTGGTCCCCAGTCCTGGTCCCCAGTCCTGGTCCCCAGTCCTGGTCCCCAGTCCTGGTCCCCAGTCCTGGTCCCCAGTCCTGGTCCCCAGTCCTGGTCCCCAGTCCTGGTCCCCAGTCCTGGTCCCCAGTCCTGGTCCCCAGTCCTGGTCCCCAGTCCTGGTCCCCAGTCCTGGTCCCCAGTCCTGGTCCCCAGTCCTGGTCCCCAGTCCTGGTCCCCAGTCCTGGTCCCCAGTCCTGGTCCCCAGTCCTGGTCCCCAGTCCTGGTCCCCAGTCCTGGTCCCCAGTCCTGGTCCCCAGTCCTGGTCCCCAGTCCTGGTCCCCAGTCCTGGTCCCCAGTCCTGGTCCCCAGTCCTGGTCCCCAGTCCTGGTCCCCAGTCCTGGTCCCCAGTCCTGGTCCCCAGTCCTGGTCCCCAGTCCTGGTCCCCAGTCCTGGTCCCCAGTCCTGGTCCCCAGTCCTGGTCCCCAGTCCTGGTCCCCAGTCCTGGTCCCCAGTCCTGGTCCCCAGTCCTGGTCCCCAGTCCTGGTCCCCAGTCCTGGTCCCCAGTCCTGGTCCCCAGTCCTGGTCCCCAGTCCTGGTCCCCAGTCCTGGTCCCCAGTCCTGGTCCCCAGTCCTGGTCCCCAGTCCTGGTCCCCAGTCCTGGTCCCCAGTCCTGGTCCCCAGTCCTGGTCCCCAGTCCTGGTCCCCAGTCCTGGTCCCCAGTCCTGGTCCCCAGTCCTGGTCCCCAGTCCTGGTCCCCAGTCCTGGTCCCCAGTCCTGGTCCCCAGTCCTGGTCCCCAGTCCTGGTCCCCAGTCCTGGTCCCCAGTCCTGGTCCCCAGTCCTGGTCCCCAGTCCTGGTCCCCAGTCCTGGTCCCCAGTCCTGGTCCCCAGTCCTGGTCCCCAGTCCTGGTCCCCAGTCCTGGTCCCCAGTCCTGGTCCCCAGTCCTGGTCCCCAGTCCTGGTCCCCAGTCCTGGTCCCCAGTCCTGGTCCCCAGTCCTGGTCCCCAGTCCTGGTCCCCAGTCCTGGTCCCCAGTCCTGGTCCCCAGTCCTGGTCCCCAGTCCTGGTCCCCAGTCCTGGTCCCCAGTCCTGGTCCCCAGTCCTGGTCCCCAGTCCTGGTCCCCAGTCCTGGTCCCCAGTCCTGGTCCCCAGTCCTGGTCCCCAGTCCTGGTCCCCAGTCCTGGTCCCCAGTCCTGGTCCCCAGTCCTGGTCCCCAGTCCTGGTCCCCAGTCCTGGTCCCCAGTCCTGGTCCCCAGTCCTGGTCCCCAGTCCTGGTCCCCAGTCCTGGTCCCCAGTCCTGGTCCCCAGTCCTGGTCCCCAGTCCTGGTCCCCAGTCCTGGTCCCCAGTCCTGGTCCCCAGTCCTGGTCCCCAGTCCTGGTCCCCAGTCCTGGTCCCCAGTCCTGGTCCCCAGTCCTGGTCCCCAGTCCTGGTCCCCAGTCCTGGTCCCCAGTCCTGGTCCCCAGTCCTGGTCCCCAGTCCTGGTCCCCAGTCCTGGTCCCCAGTCCTGGTCCCCAGTCCTGGTCCCCAGTCCTGGTCCCCAGTCCTGGTCCCCAGTCCTGGTCCCCAGTCCTGGTCCCCAGTCCTGGTCCCCAGTCCTGGTCCCCAGTCCTGGTCCCCAGTCCTGGTCCCCAGTCCTGGTCCCCAGTCCTGGTCCCCAGTCCTGGTCCCCAGTCCTGGTCCCCAGTCCTGGTCCCCAGTCCTGGTCCCCAGTCCTGGTCCCCAGTCCTGGTCCCCAGTCCTGGTCCCCAGTCCTGGTCCCCAGTCCTGGTCCCCAGTCCTGGTCCCCAGTCCTGGTCCCCAGTCCTGGTCCCCAGTCCTGGTCCCCAGTCCTGGTCCCCAGTCCTGGTCCCCAGTCCTGGTCCCCAGTCCTGGTCCCCAGTCCTGGTCCCCAGTCCTGGTCCCCAGTCCTGGTCCCCAGTCCTGGTCCCCAGTCCTGGTCCCCAGTCCTGGTCCCCAGTCCTGGTCCCCAGTCCTGGTCCCCAGTCCTGGTCCCCAGTCCTGGTCCCCAGTCCTGGTCCCCAGTCCTGGTCCCCAGTCCTGGTCCCCAGTCCTGGTCCCCAGTCCTGGTCCCCAGTCCTGGTCCCCAGTCCTGGTCCCCAGTCCTGGTCCCCAGTCCTGGTCCCCAGTCCTGGTCCCCAGTCCTGGTCCCCAGTCCTGGTCCCCAGTCCTGGTCCCCAGTCCTGGTCCCCAGTCCTGGTCCCCAGTCCTGGTCCCCAGTCCTGGTCCCCAGTCCTGGTCCCCAGTCCTGGTCCCCAGTCCTGGTCCCCAGTCCTGGTCCCCAGTCCTGGTCCCCAGTCCTGGTCCCCAGTCCTGGTCCCCAGTCCTGGTCCCCAGTCCTGGTCCCCAGTCCTGGTCCCCAGTCCTGGTCCCCAGTCCTGGTCCCCAGTCCTGGTCCCCAGTCCTGGTCCCCAGTCCTGGTCCCCAGTCCTGGTCCCCAGTCCTGGTCCCCAGTCCTGGTCCCCAGTCCTGGTCCCCAGTCCTGGTCCCCAGTCCTGGTCCCCAGTCCTGGTCCCCAGTCCTGGTCCCCAGTCCTGGTCCCCAGTCCTGGTCCCCAGTCCTGGTCCCCAGTCCTGGTCCCCAGTCCTGGTCCCCAGTCCTGGTCCCCAGTCCTGGTCCCCAGTCCTGGTCCCCAGTCCTGGTCCCCAGTCCTGGTCCCCAGTCCTGGTCCCCAGTCCTGGTCCCCAGTCCTGGTCCCCAGTCCTGGTCCCCAGTCCTGGTCCCCAGTCCTGGTCCCCAGTCCTGGTCCCCAGTCCTGGTCCCCAGTCCTGGTCCCCAGTCCTGGTCCCCAGTCCTGGTCCCCAGTCCTGGTCCCCAGTCCTGGTCCCCAGTCCTGGTCCCCAGTCCTGGTCCCCAGTCCTGGTCCCCAGTCCTGGTCCCCAGTCCTGGTCCCCAGTCCTGGTCCCCAGTCCTGGTCCCCAGTCCTGGTCCCCAGTCCTGGTCCCCAGTCCTGGTCCCCAGTCCTGGTCCCCAGTCCTGGTCCCCAGTCCTGGTCCCCAGTCCTGGTCCCCAGTCCTGGTCCCCAGTCCTGGTCCCCAGTCCTGGTCCCCAGTCCTGGTCCCCAGTCCTGGTCCCCAGTCCTGGTCCCCAGTCCTGGTCCCCAGTCCTGGTCCCCAGTCCTGGTCCCCAGTCCTGGTCCCCAGTCCTGGTCCCCAGTCCTGGTCCCCAGTCCTGGTCCCCAGTCCTGGTCCCCAGTCCTGGTCCCCAGTCCTGGTCCCCAGTCCTGGTCCCCAGTCCTGGTCCCCAGTCCTGGTCCCCAGTCCTGGTCCCCAGTCCTGGTCCCCAGTCCTGGTCCCCAGTCCTGGTCCCCAGTCCTGGTCCCCAGTCCTGGTCCCCAGTCCTGGTCCCCAGTCCTGGTCCCCAGTCCTGGTCCCCAGTCCTGGTCCCCAGTCCTGGTCCCCAGTCCTGGTCCCCAGTCCTGGTCCCCAGTCCTGGTCCCCAGTCCTGGTCCCCAGTCCTGGTCCCCAGTCCTGGTCCCCAGTCCTGGTCCCCAGTCCTGGTCCCCAGTCCTGGTCCCCAGTCCTGGTCCCCAGTCCTGGTCCCCAGTCCTGGTCCCCAGTCCTGGTCCCCAGTCCTGGTCCCCAGTCCTGGTCCCCAGTCCTGGTCCCCAGTCCTGGTCCCCAGTCCTGGTCCCCAGTCCTGGTCCCCAGTCCTGGTCCCCAGTCCTGGTCCCCAGTCCTGGTCCCCAGTCCTGGTCCCCAGTCCTGGTCCCCAGTCCTGGTCCCCAGTCCTGGTCCCCAGTCCTGGTCCCCAGTCCTGGTCCCCAGTCCTGGTCCCCAGTCCTGGTCCCCAGTCCTGGTCCCCAGTCCTGGTCCCCAGTCCTGGTCCCCAGTCCTGGTCCCCAGTCCTGGTCCCCAGTCCTGGTCCCCAGTCCTGGTCCCCAGTCCTGGTCCCCAGTCCTGGTCCCCAGTCCTGGTCCCCAGTCCTGGTCCCCAGTCCTGGTCCCCAGTCCTGGTCCCCAGTCCTGGTCCCCAGTCCTGGTCCCCAGTCCTGGTCCCCAGTCCTGGTCCCCAGTCCTGGTCCCCAGTCCTGGTCCCCAGTCCTGGTCCCCAGTCCTGGTCCCCAGTCCTGGTCCCCAGTCCTGGTCCCCAGTCCTGGTCCCCAGTCCTGGTCCCCAGTCCTGGTCCCCAGTCCTGGTCCCCAGTCCTGGTCCCCAGTCCTGGTCCCCAGTCCTGGTCCCCAGTCCTGGTCCCCAGTCCTGGTCCCCAGTCCTGGTCCCCAGTCCTGGTCCCCAGTCCTGGTCCCCAGTCCTGGTCCCCAGTCCTGGTCCCCAGTCCTGGTCCCCAGTCCTGGTCCCCAGTCCTGGTCCCCAGTCCTGGTCCCCAGTCCTGGTCCCCAGTCCTGGTCCCCAGTCCTGGTCCCCAGTCCTGGTCCCCAGTCCTGGTCCCCAGTCCTGGTCCCCAGTCCTGGTCCCCAGTCCTGGTCCCCAGTCCTGGTCCCCAGTCCTGGTCCCCAGTCCTGGTCCCCAGTCCTGGTCCCCAGTCCTGGTCCCCAGTCCTGGTCCCCAGTCCTGGTCCCCAGTCCTGGTCCCCAGTCCTGGTCCCCAGTCCTGGTCCCCAGTCCTGGTCCCCAGTCCTGGTCCCCAGTCCTGGTCCCCAGTCCTGGTCCCCAGTCCTGGTCCCCAGTCCTGGTCCCCAGTCCTGGTCCCCAGTCCTGGTCCCCAGTCCTGGTCCCCAGTCCTGGTCCCCAGTCCTGGTCCCCAGTCCTGGTCCCCAGTCCTGGTCCCCAGTCCTGGTCCCCAGTCCTGGTCCCCAGTCCTGGTCCCCAGTCCTGGTCCCCAGTCCTGGTCCCCAGTCCTGGTCCCCAGTCCTGGTCCCCAGTCCTGGTCCCCAGTCCTGGTCCCCAGTCCTGGTCCCCAGTCCTGGTCCCCAGTCCTGGTCCCCAGTCCTGGTCCCCAGTCCTGGTCCCCAGTCCTGGTCCCCAGTCCTGGTCCCCAGTCCTGGTCCCCAGTCCTGGTCCCCAGTCCTGGTCCCCAGTCCTGGTCCCCAGTCCTGGTCCCCAGTCCTGGTCCCCAGTCCTGGTCCCCAGTCCTGGTCCCCAGTCCTGGTCCCCAGTCCTGGTCCCCAGTCCTGGTCCCCAGTCCTGGTCCCCAGTCCTGGTCCCCAGTCCTGGTCCCCAGTCCTGGTCCCCAGTCCTGGTCCCCAGTCCTGGTCCCCAGTCCTGGTCCCCAGTCCTGGTCCCCAGTCCTGGTCCCCAGTCCTGGTCCCCAGTCCTGGTCCCCAGTCCTGGTCCCCAGTCCTGGTCCCCAGTCCTGGTCCCCAGTCCTGGTCCCCAGTCCTGGTCCCCAGTCCTGGTCCCCAGTCCTGGTCCCCAGTCCTGGTCCCCAGTCCTGGTCCCCAGTCCTGGTCCCCAGTCCTGGTCCCCAGTCCTGGTCCCCAGTCCTGGTCCCCAGTCCTGGTCCCCAGTCCTGGTCCCCAGTCCTGGTCCCCAGTCCTGGTCCCCAGTCCTGGTCCCCAGTCCTGGTCCCCAGTCCTGGTCCCCAGTCCTGGTCCCCAGTCCTGGTCCCCAGTCCTGGTCCCCAGTCCTGGTCCCCAGTCCTGGTCCCCAGTCCTGGTCCCCAGTCCTGGTCCCCAGTCCTGGTCCCCAGTCCTGGTCCCCAGTCCTGGTCCCCAGTCCTGGTCCCCAGTCCTGGTCCCCAGTCCTGGTCCCCAGTCCTGGTCCCCAGTCCTGGTCCCCAGTCCTGGTCCCCAGTCCTGGTCCCCAGTCCTGGTCCCCAGTCCTGGTCCCCAGTCCTGGTCCCCAGTCCTGGTCCCCAGTCCTGGTCCCCAGTCCTGGTCCCCAGTCCTGGTCCCCAGTCCTGGTCCCCAGTCCTGGTCCCCAGTCCTGGTCCCCAGTCCTGGTCCCCAGTCCTGGTCCCCAGTCCTGGTCCCCAGTCCTGGTCCCCAGTCCTGGTCCCCAGTCCTGGTCCCCAGTCCTGGTCCCCAGTCCTGGTCCCCAGTCCTGGTCCCCAGTCCTGGTCCCCAGTCCTGGTCCCCAGTCCTGGTCCCCAGTCCTGGTCCCCAGTCCTGGTCCCCAGTCCTGGTCCCCAGTCCTGGTCCCCAGTCCTGGTCCCCAGTCCTGGTCCCCAGTCCTGGTCCCCAGTCCTGGTCCCCAGTCCTGGTCCCCAGTCCTGGTCCCCAGTCCTGGTCCCCAGTCCTGGTCCCCAGTCCTGGTCCCCAGTCCTGGTCCCCAGTCCTGGTCCCCAGTCCTGGTCCCCAGTCCTGGTCCCCAGTCCTGGTCCCCAGTCCTGGTCCCCAGTCCTGGTCCCCAGTCCTGGTCCCCAGTCCTGGTCCCCAGTCCTGGTCCCCAGTCCTGGTCCCCAGTCCTGGTCCCCAGTCCTGGTCCCCAGTCCTGGTCCCCAGTCCTGGTCCCCAGTCCTGGTCCCCAGTCCTGGTCCCCAGTCCTGGTCCCCAGTCCTGGTCCCCAGTCCTGGTCCCCAGTCCTGGTCCCCAGTCCTGGTCCCCAGTCCTGGTCCCCAGTCCTGGTCCCCAGTCCTGGTCCCCAGTCCTGGTCCCCAGTCCTGGTCCCCAGTCCTGGTCCCCAGTCCTGGTCCCCAGTCCTGGTCCCCAGTCCTGGTCCCCAGTCCTGGTCCCCAGTCCTGGTCCCCAGTCCTGGTCCCCAGTCCTGGTCCCCAGTCCTGGTCCCCAGTCCTGGTCCCCAGTCCTGGTCCCCAGTCCTGGTCCCCAGTCCTGGTCCCCAGTCCTGGTCCCCAGTCCTGGTCCCCAGTCCTGGTCCCCAGTCCTGGTCCCCAGTCCTGGTCCCCAGTCCTGGTCCCCAGTCCTGGTCCCCAGTCCTGGTCCCCAGTCCTGGTCCCCAGTCCTGGTCCCCAGTCCTGGTCCCCAGTCCTGGTCCCCAGTCCTGGTCCCCAGTCCTGGTCCCCAGTCCTGGTCCCCAGTCCTGGTCCCCAGTCCTGGTCCCCAGTCCTGGTCCCCAGTCCTGGTCCCCAGTCCTGGTCCCCAGTCCTGGTCCCCAGTCCTGGTCCCCAGTCCTGGTCCCCAGTCCTGGTCCCCAGTCCTGGTCCCCAGTCCTGGTCCCCAGTCCTGGTCCCCAGTCCTGGTCCCCAGTCCTGGTCCCCAGTCCTGGTCCCCAGTCCTGGTCCCCAGTCCTGGTCCCCAGTCCTGGTCCCCAGTCCTGGTCCCCAGTCCTGGTCCCCAGTCCTGGTCCCCAGTCCTGGTCCCCAGTCCTGGTCCCCAGTCCTGGTCCCCAGTCCTGGTCCCCAGTCCTGGTCCCCAGTCCTGGTCCCCAGTCCTGGTCCCCAGTCCTGGTCCCCAGTCCTGGTCCCCAGTCCTGGTCCCCAGTCCTGGTCCCCAGTCCTGGTCCCCAGTCCTGGTCCCCAGTCCTGGTCCCCAGTCCTGGTCCCCAGTCCTGGTCCCCAGTCCTGGTCCCCAGTCCTGGTCCCCAGTCCTGGTCCCCAGTCCTGGTCCCCAGTCCTGGTCCCCAGTCCTGGTCCCCAGTCCTGGTCCCCAGTCCTGGTCCCCAGTCCTGGTCCCCAGTCCTGGTCCCCAGTCCTGGTCCCCAGTCCTGGTCCCCAGTCCTGGTCCCCAGTCCTGGTCCCCAGTCCTGGTCCCCAGTCCTGGTCCCCAGTCCTGGTCCCCAGTCCTGGTCCCCAGTCCTGGTCCCCAGTCCTGGTCCCCAGTCCTGGTCCCCAGTCCTGGTCCCCAGTCCTGGTCCCCAGTCCTGGTCCCCAGTCCTGGTCCCCAGTCCTGGTCCCCAGTCCTGGTCCCCAGTCCTGGTCCCCAGTCCTGGTCCCCAGTCCTGGTCCCCAGTCCTGGTCCCCAGTCCTGGTCCCCAGTCCTGGTCCCCAGTCCTGGTCCCCAGTCCTGGTCCCCAGTCCTGGTCCCCAGTCCTGGTCCCCAGTCCTGGTCCCCAGTCCTGGTCCCCAGTCCTGGTCCCCAGTCCTGGTCCCCAGTCCTGGTCCCCAGTCCTGGTCCCCAGTCCTGGTCCCCAGTCCTGGTCCCCAGTCCTGGTCCCCAGTCCTGGTCCCCAGTCCTGGTCCCCAGTCCTGGTCCCCAGTCCTGGTCCCCAGTCCTGGTCCCCAGTCCTGGTCCCCAGTCCTGGTCCCCAGTCCTGGTCCCCAGTCCTGGTCCCCAGTCCTGGTCCCCAGTCCTGGTCCCCAGTCCTGGTCCCCAGTCCTGGTCCCCAGTCCTGGTCCCCAGTCCTGGTCCCCAGTCCTGGTCCCCAGTCCTGGTCCCCAGTCCTGGTCCCCAGTCCTGGTCCCCAGTCCTGGTCCCCAGTCCTGGTCCCCAGTCCTGGTCCCCAGTCCTGGTCCCCAGTCCTGGTCCCCAGTCCTGGTCCCCAGTCCTGGTCCCCAGTCCTGGTCCCCAGTCCTGGTCCCCAGTCCTGGTCCCCAGTCCTGGTCCCCAGTCCTGGTCCCCAGTCCTGGTCCCCAGTCCTGGTCCCCAGTCCTGGTCCCCAGTCCTGGTCCCCAGTCCTGGTCCCCAGTCCTGGTCCCCAGTCCTGGTCCCCAGTCCTGGTCCCCAGTCCTGGTCCCCAGTCCTGGTCCCCAGTCCTGGTCCCCAGTCCTGGTCCCCAGTCCTGGTCCCCAGTCCTGGTCCCCAGTCCTGGTCCCCAGTCCTGGTCCCCAGTCCTGGTCCCCAGTCCTGGTCCCCAGTCCTGGTCCCCAGTCCTGGTCCCCAGTCCTGGTCCCCAGTCCTGGTCCCCAGTCCTGGTCCCCAGTCCTGGTCCCCAGTCCTGGTCCCCAGTCCTGGTCCCCAGTCCTGGTCCCCAGTCCTGGTCCCCAGTCCTGGTCCCCAGTCCTGGTCCCCAGTCCTGGTCCCCAGTCCTGGTCCCCAGTCCTGGTCCCCAGTCCTGGTCCCCAGTCCTGGTCCCCAGTCCTGGTCCCCAGTCCTGGTCCCCAGTCCTGGTCCCCAGTCCTGGTCCCCAGTCCTGGTCCCCAGTCCTGGTCCCCAGTCCTGGTCCCCAGTCCTGGTCCCCAGTCCTGGTCCCCAGTCCTGGTCCCCAGTCCTGGTCCCCAGTCCTGGTCCCCAGTCCTGGTCCCCAGTCCTGGTCCCCAGTCCTGGTCCCCAGTCCTGGTCCCCAGTCCTGGTCCCCAGTCCTGGTCCCCAGTCCTGGTCCCCAGTCCTGGTCCCCAGTCCTGGTCCCCAGTCCTGGTCCCCAGTCCTGGTCCCCAGTCCTGGTCCCCAGTCCTGGTCCCCAGTCCTGGTCCCCAGTCCTGGTCCCCAGTCCTGGTCCCCAGTCCTGGTCCCCAGTCCTGGTCCCCAGTCCTGGTCCCCAGTCCTGGTCCCCAGTCCTGGTCCCCAGTCCTGGTCCCCAGTCCTGGTCCCCAGTCCTGGTCCCCAGTCCTGGTCCCCAGTCCTGGTCCCCAGTCCTGGTCCCCAGTCCTGGTCCCCAGTCCTGGTCCCCAGTCCTGGTCCCCAGTCCTGGTCCCCAGTCCTGGTCCCCAGTCCTGGTCCCCAGTCCTGGTCCCCAGTCCTGGTCCCCAGTCCTGGTCCCCAGTCCTGGTCCCCAGTCCTGGTCCCCAGTCCTGGTCCCCAGTCCTGGTCCCCAGTCCTGGTCCCCAGTCCTGGTCCCCAGTCCTGGTCCCCAGTCCTGGTCCCCAGTCCTGGTCCCCAGTCCTGGTCCCCAGTCCTGGTCCCCAGTCCTGGTCCCCAGTCCTGGTCCCCAGTCCTGGTCCCCAGTCCTGGTCCCCAGTCCTGGTCCCCAGTCCTGGTCCCCAGTCCTGGTCCCCAGTCCTGGTCCCCAGTCCTGGTCCCCAGTCCTGGTCCCCAGTCCTGGTCCCCAGTCCTGGTCCCCAGTCCTGGTCCCCAGTCCTGGTCCCCAGTCCTGGTCCCCAGTCCTGGTCCCCAGTCCTGGTCCCCAGTCCTGGTCCCCAGTCCTGGTCCCCAGTCCTGGTCCCCAGTCCTGGTCCCCAGTCCTGGTCCCCAGTCCTGGTCCCCAGTCCTGGTCCCCAGTCCTGGTCCCCAGTCCTGGTCCCCAGTCCTGGTCCCCAGTCCTGGTCCCCAGTCCTGGTCCCCAGTCCTGGTCCCCAGTCCTGGTCCCCAGTCCTGGTCCCCAGTCCTGGTCCCCAGTCCTGGTCCCCAGTCCTGGTCCCCAGTCCTGGTCCCCAGTCCTGGTCCCCAGTCCTGGTCCCCAGTCCTGGTCCCCAGTCCTGGTCCCCAGTCCTGGTCCCCAGTCCTGGTCCCCAGTCCTGGTCCCCAGTCCTGGTCCCCAGTCCTGGTCCCCAGTCCTGGTCCCCAGTCCTGGTCCCCAGTCCTGGTCCCCAGTCCTGGTCCCCAGTCCTGGTCCCCAGTCCTGGTCCCCAGTCCTGGTCCCCAGTCCTGGTCCCCAGTCCTGGTCCCCAGTCCTGGTCCCCAGTCCTGGTCCCCAGTCCTGGTCCCCAGTCCTGGTCCCCAGTCCTGGTCCCCAGTCCTGGTCCCCAGTCCTGGTCCCCAGTCCTGGTCCCCAGTCCTGGTCCCCAGTCCTGGTCCCCAGTCCTGGTCCCCAGTCCTGGTCCCCAGTCCTGGTCCCCAGTCCTGGTCCCCAGTCCTGGTCCCCAGTCCTGGTCCCCAGTCCTGGTCCCCAGTCCTGGTCCCCAGTCCTGGTCCCCAGTCCTGGTCCCCAGTCCTGGTCCCCAGTCCTGGTCCCCAGTCCTGGTCCCCAGTCCTGGTCCCCAGTCCTGGTCCCCAGTCCTGGTCCCCAGTCCTGGTCCCCAGTCCTGGTCCCCAGTCCTGGTCCCCAGTCCTGGTCCCCAGTCCTGGTCCCCAGTCCTGGTCCCCAGTCCTGGTCCCCAGTCCTGGTCCCCAGTCCTGGTCCCCAGTCCTGGTCCCCAGTCCTGGTCCCCAGTCCTGGTCCCCAGTCCTGGTCCCCAGTCCTGGTCCCCAGTCCTGGTCCCCAGTCCTGGTCCCCAGTCCTGGTCCCCAGTCCTGGTCCCCAGTCCTGGTCCCCAGTCCTGGTCCCCAGTCCTGGTCCCCAGTCCTGGTCCCCAGTCCTGGTCCCCAGTCCTGGTCCCCAGTCCTGGTCCCCAGTCCTGGTCCCCAGTCCTGGTCCCCAGTCCTGGTCCCCAGTCCTGGTCCCCAGTCCTGGTCCCCAGTCCTGGTCCCCAGTCCTGGTCCCCAGTCCTGGTCCCCAGTCCTGGTCCCCAGTCCTGGTCCCCAGTCCTGGTCCCCAGTCCTGGTCCCCAGTCCTGGTCCCCAGTCCTGGTCCCCAGTCCTGGTCCCCAGTCCTGGTCCCCAGTCCTGGTCCCCAGTCCTGGTCCCCAGTCCTGGTCCCCAGTCCTGGTCCCCAGTCCTGGTCCCCAGTCCTGGTCCCCAGTCCTGGTCCCCAGTCCTGGTCCCCAGTCCTGGTCCCCAGTCCTGGTCCCCAGTCCTGGTCCCCAGTCCTGGTCCCCAGTCCTGGTCCCCAGTCCTGGTCCCCAGTCCTGGTCCCCAGTCCTGGTCCCCAGTCCTGGTCCCCAGTCCTGGTCCCCAGTCCTGGTCCCCAGTCCTGGTCCCCAGTCCTGGTCCCCAGTCCTGGTCCCCAGTCCTGGTCCCCAGTCCTGGTCCCCAGTCCTGGTCCCCAGTCCTGGTCCCCAGTCCTGGTCCCCAGTCCTGGTCCCCAGTCCTGGTCCCCAGTCCTGGTCCCCAGTCCTGGTCCCCAGTCCTGGTCCCCAGTCCTGGTCCCCAGTCCTGGTCCCCAGTCCTGGTCCCCAGTCCTGGTCCCCAGTCCTGGTCCCCAGTCCTGGTCCCCAGTCCTGGTCCCCAGTCCTGGTCCCCAGTCCTGGTCCCCAGTCCTGGTCCCCAGTCCTGGTCCCCAGTCCTGGTCCCCAGTCCTGGTCCCCAGTCCTGGTCCCCAGTCCTGGTCCCCAGTCCTGGTCCCCAGTCCTGGTCCCCAGTCCTGGTCCCCAGTCCTGGTCCCCAGTCCTGGTCCCCAGTCCTGGTCCCCAGTCCTGGTCCCCAGTCCTGGTCCCCAGTCCTGGTCCCCAGTCCTGGTCCCCAGTCCTGGTCCCCAGTCCTGGTCCCCAGTCCTGGTCCCCAGTCCTGGTCCCCAGTCCTGGTCCCCAGTCCTGGTCCCCAGTCCTGGTCCCCAGTCCTGGTCCCCTTCTGCTTGCAGATGGCAGCCTGAACAAGCTGCTCCACTACACTTCCAGGGACAGAGCTGAGACTTACCTGTACTTTCCCAGACCTTTCTTCCTGCCCTTCTTGATGACGGGGGTGATATTGGCTATCCGCCCTTCTGATCGTCTTTCTCCTCCTGATCTGGAGACCTGTAGTAGACCCCCAGCACCGTGTCTCTCATACCATCCCACCCCTTGATTCTTACTCACAAGCTCTCCAGCTGTCCATCACCCTCCCCCAGCTGGAGCTGGTTACACTCTAATTGCTCCCTCACCTAAAGGGCAACCCCACCCCCTCGCTTCCCCAGCCTGTCTCTCCTAAAGACGACAGAGCCCTCCATGACTGCGTTCCAGTCACGCGAGCTGTCCCACCACGTCTCAGTGATCGCAAGGAGGTCGTGGCCCCGCGACCAAACACAGATCTTGAGCTCATCCTGTTTATTTCCCATGCTCCGTGCATTGGTGTACAGGCACTTGAGGGAAGCAGCAGGTACAGTTACCCTGGGGGGATGCAAGAAGAAGATACTGGACGGGGGATTGGGAACGCTACCTTCTCTGAGGAGCCCTCAGACAATCCTATGGGAGAGCTCAGAAGTTTTTCCCTGTCTTCAACAGTGGCAGTAGTGTGAAATGTGTTCATCTGGTTCATGTTAGTATGGAACAATGCTAGGGTCCATGGTACGATGAATGTGACCTTCTGTCCTACAGACCCTTGTATAACCACAAGTCTAAGAAAAACAGAGTGATTAATGTATATAGTTTTTGTATCTTGCAAAGGAATGTTTTAGCAATTCCTGTCCATAGAGAGCTTGAAGGGAAATGTATTTGTAGGCTTTTCCTTGAAGTCTCAGATATCTGGGCGGGGGGGGGGGGGGGTGGTTCAGAATAGCTGCTAACTATTATGACTATTGCATGGGACACCATGCAAGTCTCTGATATCTGGCCAGGAGACTAAGGAGGCGGGGAAAGCTGAAGAACGATGAAAAGACAAAGCTTGCAGGGGACGCTGCACAAGTCTCTGACATACAGCCAAGTTGGACAAAGGAGAGGGACAAGAGGGAGGAAGACTATGAGCCTTCATCTTAGAGGGAAAAGGAGTGGAATTAAGTTGGCCCCTGACTGAGCCTTTGGTGTTGGCATGAGAAAAGTACAGGCTGGAGAAAGATAAAGGAAGGCTTAAAAGAGTTGTTGAAGGTGTTAAAGTTGTGGCATGTAGTATTTAACAGAGCTGTTTAAGTTGAATGAGCAGGGAAAGAGGATGTAGGAGTGTTAATAGTTCTGCCTCCACAGGAAGCTGTGATCTCAAAATCACCGGTGTGAGCCCTTTGGGGCAGAGGGACCATGATGGGTGCGAGAGAGTTGTCATGGACACAGAAAAGCAATGAACTCTTAAAACAACCTGAGTTTAGGAGTGAGCTCAGATTGCCAATGGGACCGCTCAGGGAACTGTTGACAATTGCATTCCCCTGACCGACCCCACACCGAGACTATAGTCACCCCGGAAATAATGAACGGTAAATACCAAAATCTGGTTAAATTGGGAACTGAGAATCTGTTCCAACAAGATCCAAAAGAAACCCCTATGGAATTTTTGGACCGACTCTGAAATGCAATGGAAAACAAAACAAAGCAAACAAATGAAACTGGAGAAAATAGGGGCTAAGTGAGAACAGGGAAAATGGACACTGCCAGACAGGCGAGAGATATTGCCAAAAGCTTATGCGAAGCAAATACTGGGACGTTTGCATGCACAAACACGTTGGGGTACAAAGGCGTTAAGTGACCATTTACTTAAACAATTTGGTTGCATTGGGATTTTTGAAATAGCAAAGCAAATTGTACAAAGTCGCTTAACTTGTCAGAAGATAAATAAGAAAGTGTTTTGACAAGCAGCCACGGGAGGGAGAAAAAACAGCTTATAGGCCTTTTGAGCAAGTACATGTTGATGTAACTGAATTGCCTAAGGTAGGGAGGATAAAATACCTATTGGTAATAGTAGATCATTTAACACAATGGGTAGAAGCTTATCCTGTAGCACGAGCTACAGCACAAATGGTGGTAAAAATTCTCTTAGAACACCTGATACCTAGATATGGGATAATCCAGTACATTGATTCTGATCGGGGCACGCACTTTACTTCTAAAATAATAACATTATTATGTCAATCATTAGGTATTCAGTGGGAATACCATACTTTCCCTGAACTTTGTGGGTGCCACGGAGTAGAAAGACTGAATCAAACAATAAAACAACCATTGGCTAAATTAATGATCGAGACACAAATGCCCTGGACGAGATGCTTACCATTGGCACTTTTAAACATAAGAACTAAACCACACAGTGAGACTGGATTATCACCATATGAAAGGTTATATGGTATGCCTTCTTCTCAAGGGATGCCTCTAGGGAACAATGTAGTTGAGGATCATAGCATCCAGAAATGTATAACTATTATTGGAAGGAGATTACAAGAGCTAAGAGAAATTGGAACGATGGCTCAAACACCACCTTTAGGATTTGCTATTCGTAAAATACAACCAGGAGACAAGGTCTTAATAAACACCTGGAGGGAAGAATCATTGGACCCCCGACGGGAGGGATCGTACCTTGTTTTCCTTACTACCTCACAGCAGAAAGGGGTTGGACCCACGCATCCAGAATAAAAGGACCAGTCACTGCTGAAACTTGGAGGGTTGAGTCTGCTCC
Organism: Clangula hyemalis; assembly: GCA_963989345.1. The sequence goes on along the minus strand of OZ022428.1, from coordinate 64,453,134 downwards.
TGGGGAACTGAAACTCAAGCTACAGAAGCACTAATATTCTGGCAACGAGGCTCTGCATGAATTAAGGATGCCAAATAAAGGGGACAAGCGTAAAGGGAGGAAAGGGAGAAGGCAAGACCGGGCCAGGACCCTCCGCTGCGGTGTGTATGGTCTACCGAGGGAGGCAACCCCTATGGGTATTGACTGCCGAGTGAGAGGGCCTCAGCCGGACTTCTCCCACACTAAGGTCAGGTTGTCCCAAGAAAATAACATCAGAACCTTTTTTTTTAAACCCATATAAAATTGTGATTCGTTTTCCAGGAGCTGGATCACCCTGACAGGCTGAATGGTAACACAAACCCAAATCAACCCTGAAAGCGGGCCCAACCCCTTGACGGAAGGCGTTTGCTTATTATGATCCAGCTATGTGGGCAGAAGACGGATCCTGGGGCTATAGGACCCCAATATATATACTTAATAGGATAATTAGGTTACAAGCTGTAATAGAAATAGTTGTAAATAAAACCAGAGATGCGCTTGGATGAATTGCAAAGCAAAATACCAAGATGAGAACTGCTTTGTATCAAAATCGCTTAGCTTTGGGTTATTTACTAGAGAAGGAGAAGTCTGTGGAAAATTTAACCTTAGTAATTGCTGTTTAGAGATTGATGATGAGGGTGTTTCTTCCTAGTAGCTGGTAGAATGCTATGTTCTGGCTTAGGATGAGAAGAGTGCTGATAATATGCTGATGTTTTAATTGTTGCAGGGCAGTGCTTACACCTAGCCAAGGACGTTTCAGCTTCTCACTCTGTCCTGCCAGCAGGCAGGCCGGGGGTGCACGAGCTGGGAGGAGGGCCGGAATGCTCGGGGTTAGGCTGGGCATCGGGCCGTGGGTGGTGAGCAATTGCATTGTGCATCACTTGTTTCGTACACATTATTACTAGTAGTACTATTATCATCATTATTGTCATTATTATTATTGTTGTTGTTATTTTCTTGTCTTTATCTCAACTGACGGGCTTCACTTTCCCATTTCTCTCTCCCATCCCAGAGAAGGAGGGGGGGGAGGTGAGCGATCAGCCATGTGTTGATTAGCTGCCCGCTGGGTTAAACCACAACAGAAAGAAAAGCTGTAAATGAACTTGTAAAAGAAATGAAGAAAATTGCACATGTCCCAGTGCAGATCTCAAATGGAATCGATCTAAGAGGATGCTGGGAGGGGACTTTATGGGTAGTGATTGGCTTGCTAAAATAAGGATGGTTGTATTGGGGATATGTGGAGGATTGTTAATAATTCCATGTTTAATTCTTTGTATTACCAGACTAATACACTCGGTTACACAAGGAATGCAAATATCTGCAGTACCTGTTGACCCAGAAGCAGGGAAAGAGAAAACCCATTCCCTGATGATAATAAAAACAAACAAAAATCCCAAATTGGTATCAATTGGTATCAATTCGGCAAGTGTTGACTTGATTGGAAAGGAAAACACGAACCAATGCCATGAAAAAGGAGATGGGGGATTGTGAAACGTGTTCATCTGATCCGTGTCAATATGGAACAATGCTAGGGCCGCATGGTACGATGAATGTGACCTTCTGTCCTACAGACCCTTGTATAACCACAAATCTAAGAAAAACAGAGTGGTTAATGTATATAGTTTTTGTATCTTGCAAAGGAATGTTTTAGCAATTCCTGTCCATAGAGAGCTTGAAGGGAAATGTATTTGTAGGCTTTTCCTTGAAGTCTCAGATATCTGGGCGGGGGGGGGGGGGGGGGTGGTTCAGAATAGCTGCTAGCTATTATGACTATTGCATGGGACACCATGCAAGTCTCTGATATCTGGCCAGGAGACTAAGGAGGCGGGGAAAGCTGAAGAACGATGAAAAGACAAAGCTTGCAGGGGACGCTGCACAAGTCTCTGACATACAGCCAAGTTGGACAAAGGAGAGGGACAAGAGGGAGGAAGACTACGAGCCTTCAGCATGAGGGACCACCGGAGACTGTTACGCACGCTCCAGTAGGAGGGTGTGGATTCCGGAAACTAATTATAATAACCCTGTTTCTTTTTTAGAAGTAGTAATGAATATGTGTTAGCCTAGGAGCATAAAAATCAGCTGCTTGATGTAACTGGTGTGCGTCTTGGTGGATCAGACTCCCAGCGCAGTTTGCTTACCTCTATTCCTTTAATAGATTGTAAACTTTGATTGTAGTCCTATTTTGAAGACTGAGCCATTTATAACAGTAGTGAGGACTCCCGCCAGCCCTTCTCTGTCACCTTTAGCTCCCCTCCCTTCCCCCATCAAACCTAGTTTAAAGCCCTGGTAATCAGCTCAGAGAGCTTGCTCCCCAACACACTTGCGCCCCGCTTGCCCAGTCCTGGTCCCCAGATTTTTGCGCCAGGAACATGATTCCACAGAGCCTTTAAGCCTTTCTGTAGCTGTAAAGATGCTGAAATGGTCCCTGGCTTAAGAAGAACTAGTTCCCCGCCTGGCACTACGAATCGTTGCTTAGGGCTAAAAGCTGAGGCTCTTGTCTGTTACGTGAACAGCCAGGGAGACTCAGCCTCCCTTCTCTGTTGAGTTCGGTGCTGCCTAGCCTTAACATTTTCGGTACTCAGTAGCGTCCCCCAGGCTCTTGTATTTTGAGAGGGATTGCACTCCCCTTACATCATATGGGAATCCCAGTTTTCTGTCTCACGGGTGAATGGTGTAAGGCACTTACAAATCAATGCAGATTGTTGTTGTTGTCCATTGCCATGTAAATTAAGGCCATGCAAGTACCTTCTACTGTTTCTTCTTCCCTTTCATTTGTTGTCTGGTTTCTACAAAATATTACATATTTGGTGAAATGCCTTAAAACAACATTACTTTATAATTAACAACTTTTTTTTTTTCTCTCTTTCTAGGTCTGCCAGTAGCTGACAGAGTAGAAAGGTGTGCTTCTCTCCCTTTCTTGTATAGAGTTAGAGGCAATGCCTGATATCTGGCCAAGATGGACAAAGGAGAAGGACAAGGACAAAGCCTGGGAGGAAGACTATGAGCCTTCAGCACGAGAGACCCCCAGAGGGACCACCGGGGACTGATACGCATGAGCCAGTGGGAGGGTTCGGAATCTGGGAACTAGTTATAATAACCCTGCCTTTTTCCAGACGTAGTAATGAACATGTATTAGCCTAGGAGCAGAAAAAGCTGCTGCCTGATGTAACGCGTGTGCGTGTTGGAGGAGCCCAGACTCCCCACGCACCCAGTGCTCTTTACTTGCCTTTTATTAACCCCATAAATAAATCTCATAAAGCTAAGTTGACTCGGAATTTATAACAGTATGATGAAAACTGTTGCACTCCAAGTTGGGAAGGGGAGAGGAAGATGTTCATGTATACGTGAGAATTGTACTCAAACAACTGATTACACTTTTGCATACACCTTTTAAGGGAAAACTTTAAACGTGAGAAGCAACAGGCAGTTTTCTACGTTTCCTGATATGATAACACGGTATATAATATAGGGATGATATCATACCTATAGTCTGCTGCAGGCTGAAAAGTAGCCTGTGCCTCAGGTACCGTTTTATGCCTTTGCTTTTGCTACTACATCCCTGTAAGTCTTCAAAAGGGAAATGAAATTATCCTACCCAGAAGAAACACCGTCCAGAAGACACTTGAGTTGTTAGGACCTGAATTCTCAATGAAACCAAAGGCAGGGATCTTACTGACCTGAAGAAAGAGGCTTTCATCTCTCCTGGCTTGTTTACTCCTGAAGGAGCGTGAAAGAGACGCATGTCCTTGTGTGTGAAGAGGAGGTGAAGGAACAGCTAGTGCAAGGAACACACAAATCCATTGCGCCAGACTAATAGGTGGTTGTCTCTGAGCTGGGAGACTGCCACAGAAACACAGAATTATCTAGGTTGGAAGAGACCTCCAAGATCACCGAGTCCAACCTCTGACCTAACACTAACCAGTCCTCCACTAAACCATATCACTGAGCTCTACATCTAAATGTCTTTTAAAGACACCCAGGGATGGAGGCTCAACCACTTCCCTGGGCAGCCCGTTCCAATGCCTAGCAGCCCTTTCAGTAAAGAAGTTCTTCATATTATCCAACCTAAACCTCCCCTGGCACAACTTTAGGCCATTTCTCCTCGTCCTGTCACCAGGCATGTGGGAAAATAGACCAAGCCCCACCTCGCTACAGCTTCCTTTAAGGTACCCGTAGAGTGTGATAAGGCCGCCCCTGAGCCTCCTTTTCTCCAGGCTGAACAAGCCCAGCTCCCTCAGCCGCTCCTCGTAGGACTTGTTCTCCAGGCCCCTCACCAGCTTCGTCGCCCTTCTTGGGACTCGCTCGAGCACCTCAATGTCCTTCTTGTAGCGAGGGGCCCAAAACTGAACACAGTACTCGAGGTGCAGCCTCACCAGAGCCGAGTACAGGGGGACAATCACTTCCCTAGCCCTGCTGGCCACACCGCTTCTTATGCAAGCCAGGATGCTGTTGGCCTTCTTGGCCACCTGAGCACCTGAGTGGGCTGGCTCATATTCAGCCCACTATCCACCAATACTCCCAGGTCCTTCTCCGCCAGGCAGCTTTCCAACCACTCAGCCATCTTCAAACTTCCAGATCTAGAGGAACACGTTGGCTGCAGCCTAACAGCCACGTGTATGGAAGCTCCCCCAAGCCAGCCAATCTTCTCCCCATGACCTGCCAGAAAACAGCTGTCCTGGTTTCAGCTAGGATAGAGTTAATTTTCCTCCTAGGAGCTGGTAGGGTGCTCTGTTGTGGATTAGGATGAACACAGAATCACAGAATCACACAGAATTATCTAGGTTGGAAGAGACCTCCAAGATCACCGAGTCCAACCTCTGACCTAACACTAACCAGTCTTCCACTAAACCATATCACTGAGCTCTACATCTAAATGTCTTTTAAAGACACCCAGGGATGGAGGCTCAACCACTTCCCTGGGCAGCCCGTTCCAATGCCTAGCAGCCCTTTCAGTAAAGAAGTTCTTCATATTATCCAACCTAAACCTCCCCTGGCACAACTTCAGGCCATTTCTCCTCGTCCTGTCACCAGGCACGTGGGAGAACAGACCGACCCCCACCTCGCTGCAGCCTCCTTTAAGGTACCTGTAGAGAGCAATAAGGTCGCCCCTGAGCCTCCTCTTCTCCAGGCTGAACAAGCCCAGCTCCCTCAGCCGCTCCTCGTAGGACTTGTTCTCCAGGCCCCTCACCAGCTTCGTCGCCCTTCTCTGGACTCGCTCAAGCACCTCAATGTCCTTCTTGTAGCGAGGGGCCCAAAACTGAACACAGTACTCGAGGTGCAGCCTCACCAGAGCCGAGTACAGGGGGACGATCACTTCCTTAGCCCTGCTGGCCACACTGCTTCTTATACAAGCCAAGATGCTGTTGGCCTTCTTGGCCACCTGAGCACACCGCTGGCTCATATTCAGCCGACTGTCAACCAGTACTCCCAGGTCCTTCTCCACCAGGCAGCTTTCCAACCATTCCTCTCCCAGTCTGTAGCTCTGCTTGGGGTTATTGCGCCCCAGGCGCAGGACCCGGCACTCGGCCTTGTTGATTTTCATGCAGTTGACCTCAGCCCATCGGTGCAGCCTATCCAGATCCTCCTGCAGAGCCTTCCTACCCTCGAGCAGATCGACGCATGCACCTAACTTGGTGTCATCTGCGAACTTACTGAGGGTGCACTCAATGCCCTCATCCAGATCATCGATGACGATATTAAAGAGGACCGGCCCCAGCACCGAGCCCTGGGGAACGCCACTAGTGACTGGCCTCCAACTGGATTTGACTCCATTCACCATGACTCTTTGGGCCCGGCTATCCAGCCAGTTTCTAACCCAACGAAGCGTATGCCAGTCCAAGCCAAGAGCAGCCAGTTTCTTGATGAGAATGCTGTGGGAAACGGTGTCAAAAGCCTTGCTGAAGTCAAGATAGACCACATCCACAGCCTTCCCCTCATCCACCAAGAGCGTCACTTTGTCATAGAAGGAGATCAGGTTCGTCAAGCAGGACCAGCCTTTCATAAACCCATGCTGACTGGGCCTGATCGCCTGCTTGCCCTGCAAGTGCCGCGTGATGACTCTCAAGACAATCTGCTCCATGAGCTTCCCTGGCACTGAGGTCGAACTGACAGGCCTATAGTTCCCCGGGTCTGCCCTCCGGCCCTTCTTGTAGATGGGCATCACGTTTGCTAGCCGCCAGTCAACTGGGACCTCCCCCGATAGCCAGGACTGCTGATAAATGATGGAAAGCGGCTTGGCCAGCTCCTCCGCCAGTTCTCTCAGTACCCTCGGGTGGATCCCATCCGGCCCCATCGACTTGCGCACATCCAAGTGCCGTAGCAGGTCACCAACCATTTCTTCGTGGATAGTGAGGGCCACATTCTGCTCCCCATCCCCTTCCGCCAGCTCAGGGTACTGGATATCCAGACAACAACCGGTATTGCTGCTAAAGACTGAGGCGAAGAAGGCATTAAGCACCTCCGCCTTTTCCTCATCTTGTGTAACAAGGTTTCCCCCCGCATCCAGTAAAGAATGGAGATTCTCCTTGGTCCTCCGTTTTGTGTTGATGTATTTGTAAAAAGATTTTTTGTTGTCTTTAACGGCAGTAGCCAGATTGAGCTCCAGATGAGCTTTGGCCTTTCTAATTTTGTCCCTGCACAGCCTCGTAACATCCTTATAGTCCTCCTCAGTGGCCCGCCCTTTTTTCCAAAGATTAGAACCCCCCTTTTTTCTCCTAAGCTCAAGCTGCAACTCTCTGTTGAGTGTGCTGGGTCTGGCTGGAGTGTTGACTTTCCCGGTAGCAGCCCATACAGTGCTGTGCTCTGCACTTGTGGCTGGAACAGCAGTGTTATCACACCAGTGTTGTGTCTACTGCTGGGCAGCAGTGGCACAGCATCGGGCCTCTGTCTAACCCTCCTAGGGGGTGGGCAAAAAGTGAGAAGAGAAACATCACTAGGGCAGCTCAGCTAAACCAACCAAAGGGGTATTCCATGCCATGTGATGTCACACAGCAATAAAAGGTGGAAACAGGAAGAAGAGGGGAGGGGTGGGCTCTCGTTGTGAAGACGTCGGTCCTCCTCCCGAACACCGGCTACGTGCGTTGAGGCCCTGCTTCAAGGAGGTGGTCAATCATCGCTCATTTGTGGGAAGTAAAGAGCAATTTCTTTCCTCTGCACTTCCACATAGCCTTCATTGATTTTGTTTGTTTTCCTCCCTTCTTTTTATTTTCCCTTTCCCCCTCCCTTTTCCCCTTTCCCTTTTATTTCCCTTTAGTTAAATTGTTTAGTTCATAATAATCTTTATTTAATTATTATGATTATTTCCCTTTAATTAAATTATCCTTATCTCAACCCGTGAGTTGTTCTTTGCTTTACTTCTCCCCCTCCTCATCTAAAAAGAGGGGGAGTGAGAGAGCGGTTGTGGGGTTTAGCTGCCCAGCACGGTAAAACCACCACAGTCCTTTTTGGCGCCCAACGTGGGGCTCGAAGGGTTGAGATAACAATAGAATTGATTAAAACGCGTACAACTAACACACTTACTTGCTAGTAACCATGTTCATTGTTCTGTTAATAATGGCTTTGACTATATGTCATGCAATCCGTGTCATATTCTCCTTTCTCTTATATATTCGATCCGACAAAGTGCTGCAATCGGTGTTCACTTTTTTTAATTCGCTGTGCTGCCAAGCACTGACCTTGGGTTTAATCTGGAATTCAGGCTCTGCGCTGTTATCATTTGGGTCTCATGGAAACTATCTTTTAGAGAATATTCAGAACTACACTGCCTTCCTTTCCTCATCTGGACACCAGGTTATTAATAATATTAGGAATGGTACTTTTCCCTTCTTTCACAGTGGGTTAATTACAACAGTTTGGGAGTATTTTGAAGATCCATCTGTAACCCATGTATTGCTATTTCTAATTCTGAATAACAGGTTTCATTTTCTCTCTAAGATTAGTCGATTGTTTAGAAAGCTTACTTGGGAATCTGTCTCAAAACAGTCTTGTGGCGAGTGGCAAGGTGTGTGGGATGATGTTGGCAGATACCTGTCACGAGTGTCTCCTCCAATAGTTTTGAACTTCACCCCTGAGCAAGTGCTAAATCCTAAAAACCTGGTAGAATGTTTGAGAGTTGTATGTGCTGACCCTGATAATGCCGGAGAACGACAGCTTGCAGCATTGTGCTGGGTCCTGGCTTACTCCTATCAAACACTGTTTAACATCATCCAGCAACTTGAAGAGAGGGAGGAAGTCTCTGAATCTGATGACCAAGTAACACATGCAGTGGCTGACCCAGAGGACCAACCGACTATGGTATCAGTCGCCCCCATAGTCAAGTCAAAACAATGGAAACAGAGGTCAGCTCGTTTAGTAAGGGAAGAAGCCTCTTCTAAGAAGGAGGGAGAAGGGGAAATGGCAAGCACCTCTAAAGCAGAGCCATCACAAAAACAGCAGGAAGAAGAGATGGAAATCATAAAGGAATCAGAAATCACTCGATCCTTGTCCATGAGTGAGTTGCGAGAAATACGAAAGGATTATGGTCGACGCCCAGGTGAACACATCCTCACCTGGCTGCTTCGATGCTGGGATGCTGGGGCCAATAGCCAACAATTAGAAGGCAATGAAGCCAAGCAGCTGGGATCCCTCTCTAGGGAAAGGGTAATTGACAAAGTAATCGGGAGAGGAGCACAGGCCCTCAGCCTCTGGAGACGACTCCTGGCAGCTGTGAGAGAAAGATATCCCCATAAGGAAGATATTGTATATCACGTAGGCAAGTGGACCACTATGGATAAAGGTCTCCAGCATCTGCGGGAATTAGCTGTGCGGGAGATGATTTATAGTGATTTGGACAATGCCCAGACACCTCAAGACCCCGATGAAGTCCAGTGCACAACATCCGTGTGGCGTAAATTTGTGCGGAGTGCACCATCAGCACATGCCAGTACACTGGCAGTAATTAACTGGGATGAGGGGATGGGACCAACAGTGTATAATCTGACCTGCCAGCTTCAAAAATATGAAGACAATCTCTCTGCTCCGCTACAGTCCTGTGTCTCAGCTGTGGAGAAACTGTCTGAAAGACTTGACCAGCTTGTGGAACGAGCATATTCCCCATATTCCCCCTCATCTAGACAGGGTGATATTTCAGCCACTAAGAATCAGCATTTGCCTGCTCAAGAGAGAGAGTATCCAAGACGCACACCACGTGGCACCTTGTGGTTTTATCTGCGTGACCATGGGGAAGATATGAGCAAATGGGATGGTGTACCTACTTCAACCCTAGCTGCTCGGGTACGTGAACTGAAAGGAAACACAGCAGCAAGAAGAGGGGCTCCTAAGAGAAATGCTGCTCCAGTTTCTATTGGGCAGTACCCCAGAGGCAGTAGAAGAGGCAGTAGAGCTGATGTTATTCTTGACCCTGATGAAGGGACCTCTGCCTCTCATTTGCAAGAATTAAGTGGCAGACGCTCCAACCAGGACTAGAGGGGCCCTGCCTCTGGCCAGGTAGAGGAGAGGGATAACCGGATTTATTGGACTGTGTGGATCCGATGGCCTGGCACATCAGAACCACAAGAATACAATGCTCTAGTGGACACTGGCGCACAATGTACCTTAATGCCATCAGGCTACCAAGGGACAGAACTCATCCGTATCTCTGGAGTGACAGGGGGATCCCAACGACTGTCTGTACTGGAAGCTGAAGTGAGTCTAACTGGGAATGAGTGGCAAAAGCATCCCATTGTGACTGGCCCAGAGGCTCCGTGTATCCTTGGCATAGACTACCTCAAGAGAGGGTACTTCAAGGATCCAAAAGGATATCGGTGGGCTTTTGGCATAGCTGCTTTGAGCACAGAGAAGATTAGGCAGCTGTCTACCCTGCCTGGCCTTTCAGAAGACCCTTCTGTTGTAGGATTGCTGAAGGTTGAAGAACAGCAGGTACCAATTGCTACTACAACGGTGCACCGACGGCAATATCGCACCAACCGAGACTCCCTGATTCCCATTCATGAGTTGGTTCACCGACTGGAGAGTCAAGGAGTAATCAGCAAGACTCGCTCACCCTTTAATAGTCCTATATGGCCAGTACGGAAGTCTAATGGCGAGTGGAGGTTAACAGTGGACTATCGAGGCCTGAATGAAGTCACACCACCGCTGAGTGCTGCAGTGCCGGACATGCTAGAACTTCAGTACGAACTAGAGTCAAAGGCAGCCAAGTGGTATGCCACAATTGATATCGCTAACGCATTTTTCTCCATCCCTTTGGCAGCAGCATGCAGGCCGCAGTTTGCTTTCACTTGGAGGGGCATCCAATACACCTGGAACCGGCTGCCCCAGGGGTGGAAGCACAGCCCTACCATTTGCCATGGACTGATCCAGTCTGCACTGGAGAAAGGGGGAGCTCCTGAGCACCTTCAGTACATTGATGACATCCTCGTGTGGGGCAACACAGCAGAAGAAGTTTTTGAGAAAGGGAAGAAAGTAATCCAAATTCTCTTGAAAGCTGGTTTTGCCATTAAACAGAGCAAGGTCAAGGGGCCTGCACAGGAAATCCAGTTCTTGGGGGTAAAATGGCAGGATGGACGTCGCCATATTCCAATGGATGTGATCAATAAAATAACAGCAATGTCTCCGCCAACTAGCAAAAAAGAAACACAAGCTTTCCTAGGCCTTGTGGGATTCTGGAGAATGCATGTGCCAGGCTATAGTCAGCTTGTGAGTCCTCTATATCGAGTGACTCGAAAGAGAAACTATTTCGAGTGGGGCCCTGAGCAACAACAGGCATTTGAACAAATCAAACAAGAAATAGCTCGTGCAGTAGCCCTTGGGCCTGTCCGTACTGGACCAGCTGTGCAAAACATACTTTATACTGCAGCTGGGGAGCATGGGCTCACCTGGAGCCTTTGGCAGAAAACCCCAGAAGAAACTCGAGGTCGACCTCTGGGCTTCTGGAGTCGGGGCTATCGAGGATCAGAAGCCAATTACACCCCAACTGAAAAAGAAATACTCACAGCATATGAGGGTGTTCGAGCTGCTTCAGAAGTTGTGGGTACAGAAGCACGGCTCCTCTTGGCACCGCGGCTACCTGTGTTACACTGGATGTTCAAAGAGAAAATTCCCACTACACACCATGCAACTGATGCTACGTGGAGTAAGTGGATAGTGTTAATTACCCAGCGGGCTCGAATGGGAAAACCTAATCGCCCAGGAATCCTGGAGGAGATTATGGACTGGCCGGAAGGCAGAGATTTTGGAGTGCCAACAGAAGAGGTAACCCGTGCTGAAGAGGCACCACCATACAATGAGTTGCCAGAAGACAGAAAGCAGTTTGTGTTGTTTACTGACGGATCCTGCCGTGTGGTAGGGAGCCATCGGAAATGGAAAGCTGCTGTGTGGAGTCCCACACGACGAGTTGTGGAGGCCATGGAAGGGGAAGGCGAGTCGAGTCAGTATGCAGAAGTAAAAGCCATACAACTAGCTCTAGAGATTGCCGAAAGAGAAAAATGGCCAGCATTGTACCTTTATACTGACTCATGGATGGTGGCAAATGCTCTGTGGGGGTGGCTACAGCAATGGAAACAGAGCAACTGGCAGCGCAGAGGTAAACCTATCTGGGCTGCTACCCTGTGGCAAGATATTGCTGCCCGGGTAGAAAACCTGGATGTTAAAGTACGTCATGTAGATGCCCACATGCCCAAGAGTCGCGCTCCTGAAGAACATCAGAACAACGAAGAAGTGGATCGAGCTTCGAAAATTGAAGTGGCTCAGGTGGACCTAGACTGGGAACGTAAGGGTGAGCTGTTTGTAGCTCGATGGGCCCATGAAACATCAGGACATCTTGGGGGGGGATGCCACTTACAGATGGGCTCGTGATCAAGGGGTGGACTTGACCATTGAGGCCATCACACAGGTTACCCATGAGTGTGAGACCTGTGCTGCAATCAAGAAAGCCATGAAGGTAAAATCTCCCTGGAACAGGGGGAGATGGCTAGGGTTTCAATATGGTGAGGCCTGGCAAATTGACTATATCGGACCACTCCCACAAACCCGCCAAGGCAAACGATACATACTCACCATGGTAGAAGCAACTACTGGGTGGCTGGAAACATACCCTGCAAACCATGCCACGGCCCGAAACACTATTTTGGGCCTGGAAAGACAAGTATTGTGGCGTCGTGGTACACCCGAGAGAATTGAATCTGACAATGGGAGTCATTTCCGAAACAATCTTGTTACCTCCTGGGCCAAGAGGCATGGTATTGAGTGGGTGTACCACATCCCTTATCACCCACAAGCCTCTGGGAAGGTTGAGAGGTACAATGGACTGTTAAAGACTATGTTACGAGCATTAGGTGCTGGGACATGGAAACAATGGGACACGTATCTACCAGAAGCCACTTGGCTAGTTAACAATAGGGGGTCTGACAGCCGTGCTGGTCCTGCCGAAACAAAACCCCTACACACTGTGAAAGGAGCTAAAGTTCCCGTAGTGCATGTAGGAAGGTGGATGGGGAAGGCAGTGTGGGTTGCTCCTGCCTCGGGAAAAGGCAAACCCACTCGTGGGATTGTCTTCGCCCAAGGACCAGGGTGTACCTGGTGGGTCATGCGAAAGAATGCGGATATCAAGCGTGTGCCTCAAGGAGAATTGACTTTGAGAGAAAACTAATCTGTAATCTAAGTTATATGTTGTAGGAAGATGCTGTAGGATCAACGACAGGTCAACTTTGCAAGGAGCCGGGCAGTGCAACAAGGACTTGAGCTAAGCTGGTGCTGGTGTCCAGACATCCAACTCCACCTGCCCTGAGTGGCCACTTTGGCAGGTGAAGACCTAATCATCAACAGTTCTTATGAACATTTTCCAAAAAAGACCTATGGAATGAAAAGATACACCTGCCTATTAATCCTGTCCTGTTAAATCCTTGTCCTGTTAAAGGACAAGGAATAATGATGAGAATGCTTGTATGCTAAAGTATGGGGATCTGAGTGTGACACAAATGCTGTGGAATAAGAGGTGGAGGTTGTGCTGGGTCTGGCTGGAGTGTTGACTTTCCCGGTAGCAGCCCATACAGTGCTGTGCTCTGCACTTGTGGCTGGAACAGCAGTGTTATCACACCAGTGTTGTGTCTACTGCTGGGCAGCAGTGGCACAGCATCGGGCCTCTGTCTAACCCTCCTAGGGGGTGGGCAAAAAGTGAGAAGAGAAACATCACTAGGGCAGCTCAGCTAAACCAACCAAAGGGGTATTCCATGCCATGTGATGTCACACAGCAATAAAAGGTGGAAACAGGAAGAAGAGGGGAGGGGTGGGCTCTCGTTGTGAAGACGTCGGTCCTCCTCCCGAACACCGGCTACGTGCGTTGAGGCCCTGCTTCAAGGAGGTGGTCAATCATCGCTCATTTGTGGGAAGTAAAGAGCAATTTCTTTCCTCTGCACTTCCACATAGCCTTCATTGATTTTGTTTGTTTTCCTCCCTTCTTTTTATTTTCCCTTTCCCCCTCCCTTTTCCCCTTTCCCTTTTATTTCCCTTTAGTTAAATTGTTTAGTTCATAATAATCTTTATTTAATTATTATGATTATTTCCCTTTAATTAAATTATCCTTATCTCAACCCGTGAGTTGTTCTTTGCTTTACTTCTCCCCCTCCTCATCTAAAAAGAGGGGGAGTGCGAGAGCGGTTGTGGGGTTTAGCTGCCCAGCACGGTAAAACCACCACATTGAGCCAGGCCGGTCTTCTTCCACGTCGGCTCGTCTTTGGGCACGTGGGGACAGACCGCTCCTGCGCCATTAAGATTGCCTTCTTGAAGAGCGCCCAGCCTTCCTGGACTCCTCTGCCCTTCAGAACCGCCTCCCAAGGGACTCTAGCAACCAGTGTCCTGAGCAGCTCAAAGTCAACCCTCTGGAAGTCCAATACAGCGGTTTTACTGGTCCCCTTCCTGGCCTCGCCAAGAATAGAGAACTCCACCATTTCGTGGTCACTCTGCCCAAGACAGCTTCCGACCACCGCACCTCCCACCAGTCCTTCTCTGTTTGTGAAGAGAAGGTCTAGCGGGGCACCACCCCTGGTAGGCTCACTAACCGGCTGCGTCAGGAAGCTATCTTCCACGCTCTCCAGAAACCTCCTAGACTGCTTTCTCTGGGCTCTGTTGTGCTTCCAGGATATGTCAGGGAAGTTGAAGTCCCCCACGAGAACAAGCGCCGACGATTTCGCAACTTCTGTCAGCCGCCTGTAGAACTCCTCATCCGTCTCCTCATCCCGGTTCGGCGGTCTATAACAGACCGCGACCGGGACGCTAGCCTTGTTGGCCTTCCCGCCGATCCTAACCCAAAGGGACTCAACCTTGTCATTCCCAGCCTCGAGTTTCACAACATCGAAAGATTCTCTAATATAGGGAGCCACACCACCACCCCTTCTGTGCTGCCTGTCCCTTCAGAAGAGCTTATAGCCAGTCATTGCAGCACTCCAGTCATGAGAGTGGTCTCACCACCACGTCTCCGTGATGGCAACCAAGTCGTAGCCTGCCTGCTGCACGATGGCTTCCAGCTCCTCCTGTTTGTTAGCCATGCTGCGTGCACTGCTGTAGATGCACTTCAGCTGGGCCACTGCCTTATCCCCCGGCCTTGCCATTGTTCCCCCTGGCACAGCTCCAACAAGCCTTGAGCGAACCAACGGCTGTGCGAACGGCTGTGTGGTGCTTAGCTGCCGGCAGGGGGAAACCACGATGACTGCAATGTAGTCATGTAACCAAATTAAAGCCAAAACTTTCAGCCCGGTCCTTGACCTGAATAGGGAGTGAGGATCCAGATCCTGGCATTTATACGTGATAGTTTATATGCAAGCAAAGTCAATACTGCAGTCGGAGGTCATGGCACTAGATTTTGAAAAGGCCGGCATAAAGAAGAGATCTCAGAAAAGCAAATCTAAGCAACATTAATGTCAAGTAAAGTCTTTCGGATTGCTATATTCCTTATCTGTCGTGACTAGACAGATGAAAATCTATGACGGCAATTTTGCCATTTAGGTCATTTTCTTTGTTTCTTTTATTTCTTCTCTTTATGTTGATTTATCTTATTTTAACAGGCTCTGTACTAACTTTCCTCACAGAATGACTAGCAGAAATGTGACCCTCACATGCCTTTTGTATTTAATTCATTAGGTCAACTCTAAGCACTAAGCCCCTTGTCAGGTTCTTTCTGTTAGCAATAAGGAGCAATTGAACCTTAACCATTGAAACGAGGTTGATGAGCCTATTCCACAAGGTCTCATGACTCCACACATGTGAAGTGAAATCTGCCAGGTGCGGATCATTTGACCTTGGCTATATAGGAAGCATGAGGAGTTCTGGGAAGAGTTGCCACTCCAGGGGAGTTTGAGGTTCAGGTTGCTTAGGGCGCTTTTCTACTGTGCGGGTGAAATGGACTTAGTGTTCCAAAATAGGCTGCTTTTCTTCGTGTTTTCTACCATCTCTGAGAAATAGTTCTGGACGCTCTATGAGCTAGTAACATCGGCGTTAACTACTCAGAACACAAAAACCCATGTGGTGCTACTTCCCTGTGAAGTTCTTCGTCAGTGAGTGGAATTCAGAAGCTTGCAGGCAAGTGTTTCGGGGTTACAAATTTGATTTGGGTTGGGTAGGGGAGCTTGAGGACTTCGGTCCCCAGTCCTGGTCCCCAGTCCTGGTCCCCAGTCCTGGTCCCCAGTCCTGGTCCCCAGTCCTGGTCCCCAGTCCTGGTCCCCAGTCCTGGTCCCCAGTCCTGGTCCCCAGTCCTGGTCCCCAGTCCTGGTCCCCAGTCCTGGTCCCCAGTCCTGGTCCCCAGTCCTGGTCCCCAGTCCTGGTCCCCAGTCCTGGTCCCCAGTCCTGGTCCCCAGTCCTGGTCCCCAGTCCTGGTCCCCAGTCCTGGTCCCCAGTCCTGGTCCCCAGTCCTGGTCCCCAGTCCTGGTCCCCAGTCCTGGTCCCCAGTCCTGGTCCCCAGTCCTGGTCCCCAGTCCTGGTCCCCAGTCCTGGTCCCCAGTCCTGGTCCCCAGTCCTGGTCCCCAGTCCTGGTCCCCAGTCCTGGTCCCCAGTCCTGGTCCCCAGTCCTGGTCCCCAGTCCTGGTCCCCAGTCCTGGTCCCCAGTCCTGGTCCCCAGTCCTGGTCCCCAGTCCTGGTCCCCAGTCCTGGTCCCCAGTCCTGGTCCCCAGTCCTGGTCCCCAGTCCTGGTCCCCAGTCCTGGTCCCCAGTCCTGGTCCCCAGTCCTGGTCCCCAGTCCTGGTCCCCAGTCCTGGTCCCCAGTCCTGGTCCCCAGTCCTGGTCCCCAGTCCTGGTCCCCAGTCCTGGTCCCCAGTCCTGGTCCCCAGTCCTGGTCCCCAGTCCTGGTCCCCAGTCCTGGTCCCCAGTCCTGGTCCCCAGTCCTGGTCCCCAGTCCTGGTCCCCAGTCCTGGTCCCCAGTCCTGGTCCCCAGTCCTGGTCCCCAGTCCTGGTCCCCAGTCCTGGTCCCCAGTCCTGGTCCCCAGTCCTGGTCCCCAGTCCTGGTCCCCAGTCCTGGTCCCCAGTCCTGGTCCCCAGTCCTGGTCCCCAGTCCTGGTCCCCAGTCCTGGTCCCCAGTCCTGGTCCCCAGTCCTGGTCCCCAGTCCTGGTCCCCAGTCCTGGTCCCCAGTCCTGGTCCCCAGTCCTGGTCCCCAGTCCTGGTCCCCAGTCCTGGTCCCCAGTCCTGGTCCCCAGTCCTGGTCCCCAGTCCTGGTCCCCAGTCCTGGTCCCCAGTCCTGGTCCCCAGTCCTGGTCCCCAGTCCTGGTCCCCAGTCCTGGTCCCCAGTCCTGGTCCCCAGTCCTGGTCCCCAGTCCTGGTCCCCAGTCCTGGTCCCCAGTCCTGGTCCCCAGTCCTGGTCCCCAGTCCTGGTCCCCAGTCCTGGTCCCCAGTCCTGGTCCCCAGTCCTGGTCCCCAGTCCTGGTCCCCAGTCCTGGTCCCCAGTCCTGGTCCCCAGTCCTGGTCCCCAGTCCTGGTCCCCAGTCCTGGTCCCCAGTCCTGGTCCCCAGTCCTGGTCCCCAGTCCTGGTCCCCAGTCCTGGTCCCCAGTCCTGGTCCCCAGTCCTGGTCCCCAGTCCTGGTCCCCAGTCCTGGTCCCCAGTCCTGGTCCCCAGTCCTGGTCCCCAGTCCTGGTCCCCAGTCCTGGTCCCCAGTCCTGGTCCCCAGTCCTGGTCCCCAGTCCTGGTCCCCAGTCCTGGTCCCCAGTCCTGGTCCCCAGTCCTGGTCCCCAGTCCTGGTCCCCAGTCCTGGTCCCCAGTCCTGGTCCCCAGTCCTGGTCCCCAGTCCTGGTCCCCAGTCCTGGTCCCCAGTCCTGGTCCCCAGTCCTGGTCCCCAGTCCTGGTCCCCAGTCCTGGTCCCCAGTCCTGGTCCCCAGTCCTGGTCCCCAGTCCTGGTCCCCAGTCCTGGTCCCCAGTCCTGGTCCCCAGTCCTGGTCCCCAGTCCTGGTCCCCAGTCCTGGTCCCCAGTCCTGGTCCCCAGTCCTGGTCCCCAGTCCTGGTCCCCAGTCCTGGTCCCCAGTCCTGGTCCCCAGTCCTGGTCCCCAGTCCTGGTCCCCAGTCCTGGTCCCCAGTCCTGGTCCCCAGTCCTGGTCCCCAGTCCTGGTCCCCAGTCCTGGTCCCCAGTCCTGGTCCCCAGTCCTGGTCCCCAGTCCTGGTCCCCAGTCCTGGTCCCCAGTCCTGGTCCCCAGTCCTGGTCCCCAGTCCTGGTCCCCAGTCCTGGTCCCCAGTCCTGGTCCCCAGTCCTGGTCCCCAGTCCTGGTCCCCAGTCCTGGTCCCCAGTCCTGGTCCCCAGTCCTGGTCCCCAGTCCTGGTCCCCAGTCCTGGTCCCCAGTCCTGGTCCCCAGTCCTGGTCCCCAGTCCTGGTCCCCAGTCCTGGTCCCCAGTCCTGGTCCCCAGTCCTGGTCCCCAGTCCTGGTCCCCAGTCCTGGTCCCCAGTCCTGGTCCCCAGTCCTGGTCCCCAGTCCTGGTCCCCAGTCCTGGTCCCCAGTCCTGGTCCCCAGTCCTGGTCCCCAGTCCTGGTCCCCAGTCCTGGTCCCCAGTCCTGGTCCCCAGTCCTGGTCCCCAGTCCTGGTCCCCAGTCCTGGTCCCCAGTCCTGGTCCCCAGTCCTGGTCCCCAGTCCTGGTCCCCAGTCCTGGTCCCCAGTCCTGGTCCCCAGTCCTGGTCCCCAGTCCTGGTCCCCAGTCCTGGTCCCCAGTCCTGGTCCCCAGTCCTGGTCCCCAGTCCTGGTCCCCAGTCCTGGTCCCCAGTCCTGGTCCCCAGTCCTGGTCCCCAGTCCTGGTCCCCAGTCCTGGTCCCCAGTCCTGGTCCCCAGTCCTGGTCCCCAGTCCTGGTCCCCAGTCCTGGTCCCCAGTCCTGGTCCCCAGTCCTGGTCCCCAGTCCTGGTCCCCAGTCCTGGTCCCCAGTCCTGGTCCCCAGTCCTGGTCCCCAGTCCTGGTCCCCAGTCCTGGTCCCCAGTCCTGGTCCCCAGTCCTGGTCCCCAGTCCTGGTCCCCAGTCCTGGTCCCCAGTCCTGGTCCCCAGTCCTGGTCCCCAGTCCTGGTCCCCAGTCCTGGTCCCCAGTCCTGGTCCCCAGTCCTGGTCCCCAGTCCTGGTCCCCAGTCCTGGTCCCCAGTCCTGGTCCCCAGTCCTGGTCCCCAGTCCTGGTCCCCAGTCCTGGTCCCCAGTCCTGGTCCCCAGTCCTGGTCCCCAGTCCTGGTCCCCAGTCCTGGTCCCCAGTCCTGGTCCCCAGTCCTGGTCCCCAGTCCTGGTCCCCAGTCCTGGTCCCCAGTCCTGGTCCCCAGTCCTGGTCCCCAGTCCTGGTCCCCAGTCCTGGTCCCCAGTCCTGGTCCCCAGTCCTGGTCCCCAGTCCTGGTCCCCAGTCCTGGTCCCCAGTCCTGGTCCCCAGTCCTGGTCCCCAGTCCTGGTCCCCAGTCCTGGTCCCCAGTCCTGGTCCCCAGTCCTGGTCCCCAGTCCTGGTCCCCAGTCCTGGTCCCCAGTCCTGGTCCCCAGTCCTGGTCCCCAGTCCTGGTCCCCAGTCCTGGTCCCCAGTCCTGGTCCCCAGTCCTGGTCCCCAGTCCTGGTCCCCAGTCCTGGTCCCCAGTCCTGGTCCCCAGTCCTGGTCCCCAGTCCTGGTCCCCAGTCCTGGTCCCCAGTCCTGGTCCCCAGTCCTGGTCCCCAGTCCTGGTCCCCAGTCCTGGTCCCCAGTCCTGGTCCCCAGTCCTGGTCCCCAGTCCTGGTCCCCAGTCCTGGTCCCCAGTCCTGGTCCCCAGTCCTGGTCCCCAGTCCTGGTCCCCAGTCCTGGTCCCCAGTCCTGGTCCCCAGTCCTGGTCCCCAGTCCTGGTCCCCAGTCCTGGTCCCCAGTCCTGGTCCCCAGTCCTGGTCCCCAGTCCTGGTCCCCAGTCCTGGTCCCCAGTCCTGGTCCCCAGTCCTGGTCCCCAGTCCTGGTCCCCAGTCCTGGTCCCCAGTCCTGGTCCCCAGTCCTGGTCCCCAGTCCTGGTCCCCAGTCCTGGTCCCCAGTCCTGGTCCCCAGTCCTGGTCCCCAGTCCTGGTCCCCAGTCCTGGTCCCCAGTCCTGGTCCCCAGTCCTGGTCCCCAGTCCTGGTCCCCAGTCCTGGTCCCCAGTCCTGGTCCCCAGTCCTGGTCCCCAGTCCTGGTCCCCAGTCCTGGTCCCCAGTCCTGGTCCCCAGTCCTGGTCCCCAGTCCTGGTCCCCAGTCCTGGTCCCCAGTCCTGGTCCCCAGTCCTGGTCCCCAGTCCTGGTCCCCAGTCCTGGTCCCCAGTCCTGGTCCCCAGTCCTGGTCCCCAGTCCTGGTCCCCAGTCCTGGTCCCCAGTCCTGGTCCCCAGTCCTGGTCCCCAGTCCTGGTCCCCAGTCCTGGTCCCCAGTCCTGGTCCCCAGTCCTGGTCCCCAGTCCTGGTCCCCAGTCCTGGTCCCCAGTCCTGGTCCCCAGTCCTGGTCCCCAGTCCTGGTCCCCAGTCCTGGTCCCCAGTCCTGGTCCCCAGTCCTGGTCCCCAGTCCTGGTCCCCAGTCCTGGTCCCCAGTCCTGGTCCCCAGTCCTGGTCCCCAGTCCTGGTCCCCAGTCCTGGTCCCCAGTCCTGGTCCCCAGTCCTGGTCCCCAGTCCTGGTCCCCAGTCCTGGTCCCCAGTCCTGGTCCCCAGTCCTGGTCCCCAGTCCTGGTCCCCAGTCCTGGTCCCCAGTCCTGGTCCCCAGTCCTGGTCCCCAGTCCTGGTCCCCAGTCCTGGTCCCCAGTCCTGGTCCCCAGTCCTGGTCCCCAGTCCTGGTCCCCAGTCCTGGTCCCCAGTCCTGGTCCCCAGTCCTGGTCCCCAGTCCTGGTCCCCAGTCCTGGTCCCCAGTCCTGGTCCCCAGTCCTGGTCCCCAGTCCTGGTCCCCAGTCCTGGTCCCCAGTCCTGGTCCCCAGTCCTGGTCCCCAGTCCTGGTCCCCAGTCCTGGTCCCCAGTCCTGGTCCCCAGTCCTGGTCCCCAGTCCTGGTCCCCAGTCCTGGTCCCCAGTCCTGGTCCCCAGTCCTGGTCCCCAGTCCTGGTCCCCAGTCCTGGTCCCCAGTCCTGGTCCCCAGTCCTGGTCCCCAGTCCTGGTCCCCAGTCCTGGTCCCCAGTCCTGGTCCCCAGTCCTGGTCCCCAGTCCTGGTCCCCAGTCCTGGTCCCCAGTCCTGGTCCCCAGTCCTGGTCCCCAGTCCTGGTCCCCAGTCCTGGTCCCCAGTCCTGGTCCCCAGTCCTGGTCCCCAGTCCTGGTCCCCAGTCCTGGTCCCCAGTCCTGGTCCCCAGTCCTGGTCCCCAGTCCTGGTCCCCAGTCCTGGTCCCCAGTCCTGGTCCCCAGTCCTGGTCCCCAGTCCTGGTCCCCAGTCCTGGTCCCCAGTCCTGGTCCCCAGTCCTGGTCCCCAGTCCTGGTCCCCAGTCCTGGTCCCCAGTCCTGGTCCCCAGTCCTGGTCCCCAGTCCTGGTCCCCAGTCCTGGTCCCCAGTCCTGGTCCCCAGTCCTGGTCCCCAGTCCTGGTCCCCAGTCCTGGTCCCCAGTCCTGGTCCCCAGTCCTGGTCCCCAGTCCTGGTCCCCAGTCCTGGTCCCCAGTCCTGGTCCCCAGTCCTGGTCCCCAGTCCTGGTCCCCAGTCCTGGTCCCCAGTCCTGGTCCCCAGTCCTGGTCCCCAGTCCTGGTCCCCAGTCCTGGTCCCCAGTCCTGGTCCCCAGTCCTGGTCCCCAGTCCTGGTCCCCAGTCCTGGTCCCCAGTCCTGGTCCCCAGTCCTGGTCCCCAGTCCTGGTCCCCAGTCCTGGTCCCCAGTCCTGGTCCCCAGTCCTGGTCCCCAGTCCTGGTCCCCAGTCCTGGTCCCCAGTCCTGGTCCCCAGTCCTGGTCCCCAGTCCTGGTCCCCAGTCCTGGTCCCCAGTCCTGGTCCCCAGTCCTGGTCCCCAGTCCTGGTCCCCAGTCCTGGTCCCCAGTCCTGGTCCCCAGTCCTGGTCCCCAGTCCTGGTCCCCAGTCCTGGTCCCCAGTCCTGGTCCCCAGTCCTGGTCCCCAGTCCTGGTCCCCAGTCCTGGTCCCCAGTCCTGGTCCCCAGTCCTGGTCCCCAGTCCTGGTCCCCAGTCCTGGTCCCCAGTCCTGGTCCCCAGTCCTGGTCCCCAGTCCTGGTCCCCAGTCCTGGTCCCCAGTCCTGGTCCCCAGTCCTGGTCCCCAGTCCTGGTCCCCAGTCCTGGTCCCCAGTCCTGGTCCCCAGTCCTGGTCCCCAGTCCTGGTCCCCAGTCCTGGTCCCCAGTCCTGGTCCCCAGTCCTGGTCCCCAGTCCTGGTCCCCAGTCCTGGTCCCCAGTCCTGGTCCCCAGTCCTGGTCCCCAGTCCTGGTCCCCAGTCCTGGTCCCCAGTCCTGGTCCCCAGTCCTGGTCCCCAGTCCTGGTCCCCAGTCCTGGTCCCCAGTCCTGGTCCCCAGTCCTGGTCCCCAGTCCTGGTCCCCAGTCCTGGTCCCCAGTCCTGGTCCCCAGTCCTGGTCCCCAGTCCTGGTCCCCAGTCCTGGTCCCCAGTCCTGGTCCCCAGTCCTGGTCCCCAGTCCTGGTCCCCAGTCCTGGTCCCCAGTCCTGGTCCCCAGTCCTGGTCCCCAGTCCTGGTCCCCAGTCCTGGTCCCCAGTCCTGGTCCCCAGTCCTGGTCCCCAGTCCTGGTCCCCAGTCCTGGTCCCCAGTCCTGGTCCCCAGTCCTGGTCCCCAGTCCTGGTCCCCAGTCCTGGTCCCCAGTCCTGGTCCCCAGTCCTGGTCCCCAGTCCTGGTCCCCAGTCCTGGTCCCCAGTCCTGGTCCCCAGTCCTGGTCCCCAGTCCTGGTCCCCAGTCCTGGTCCCCAGTCCTGGTCCCCAGTCCTGGTCCCCAGTCCTGGTCCCCAGTCCTGGTCCCCAGTCCTGGTCCCCAGTCCTGGTCCCCAGTCCTGGTCCCCAGTCCTGGTCCCCAGTCCTGGTCCCCAGTCCTGGTCCCCAGTCCTGGTCCCCAGTCCTGGTCCCCAGTCCTGGTCCCCAGTCCTGGTCCCCAGTCCTGGTCCCCAGTCCTGGTCCCCAGTCCTGGTCCCCAGTCCTGGTCCCCAGTCCTGGTCCCCAGTCCTGGTCCCCAGTCCTGGTCCCCAGTCCTGGTCCCCAGTCCTGGTCCCCAGTCCTGGTCCCCAGTCCTGGTCCCCAGTCCTGGTCCCCAGTCCTGGTCCCCAGTCCTGGTCCCCAGTCCTGGTCCCCAGTCCTGGTCCCCAGTCCTGGTCCCCAGTCCTGGTCCCCAGTCCTGGTCCCCAGTCCTGGTCCCCAGTCCTGGTCCCCAGTCCTGGTCCCCAGTCCTGGTCCCCAGTCCTGGTCCCCAGTCCTGGTCCCCAGTCCTGGTCCCCAGTCCTGGTCCCCAGTCCTGGTCCCCAGTCCTGGTCCCCAGTCCTGGTCCCCAGTCCTGGTCCCCAGTCCTGGTCCCCAGTCCTGGTCCCCAGTCCTGGTCCCCAGTCCTGGTCCCCAGTCCTGGTCCCCAGTCCTGGTCCCCAGTCCTGGTCCCCAGTCCTGGTCCCCAGTCCTGGTCCCCAGTCCTGGTCCCCAGTCCTGGTCCCCAGTCCTGGTCCCCAGTCCTGGTCCCCAGTCCTGGTCCCCAGTCCTGGTCCCCAGTCCTGGTCCCCAGTCCTGGTCCCCAGTCCTGGTCCCCAGTCCTGGTCCCCAGTCCTGGTCCCCAGTCCTGGTCCCCAGTCCTGGTCCCCAGTCCTGGTCCCCAGTCCTGGTCCCCAGTCCTGGTCCCCAGTCCTGGTCCCCAGTCCTGGTCCCCAGTCCTGGTCCCCAGTCCTGGTCCCCAGTCCTGGTCCCCAGTCCTGGTCCCCAGTCCTGGTCCCCAGTCCTGGTCCCCAGTCCTGGTCCCCAGTCCTGGTCCCCAGTCCTGGTCCCCAGTCCTGGTCCCCAGTCCTGGTCCCCAGTCCTGGTCCCCAGTCCTGGTCCCCAGTCCTGGTCCCCAGTCCTGGTCCCCAGTCCTGGTCCCCAGTCCTGGTCCCCAGTCCTGGTCCCCAGTCCTGGTCCCCAGTCCTGGTCCCCAGTCCTGGTCCCCAGTCCTGGTCCCCAGTCCTGGTCCCCAGTCCTGGTCCCCAGTCCTGGTCCCCAGTCCTGGTCCCCAGTCCTGGTCCCCAGTCCTGGTCCCCAGTCCTGGTCCCCAGTCCTGGTCCCCAGTCCTGGTCCCCAGTCCTGGTCCCCAGTCCTGGTCCCCAGTCCTGGTCCCCAGTCCTGGTCCCCAGTCCTGGTCCCCAGTCCTGGTCCCCAGTCCTGGTCCCCAGTCCTGGTCCCCAGTCCTGGTCCCCAGTCCTGGTCCCCAGTCCTGGTCCCCAGTCCTGGTCCCCAGTCCTGGTCCCCAGTCCTGGTCCCCAGTCCTGGTCCCCAGTCCTGGTCCCCAGTCCTGGTCCCCAGTCCTGGTCCCCAGTCCTGGTCCCCAGTCCTGGTCCCCAGTCCTGGTCCCCAGTCCTGGTCCCCAGTCCTGGTCCCCAGTCCTGGTCCCCAGTCCTGGTCCCCAGTCCTGGTCCCCAGTCCTGGTCCCCAGTCCTGGTCCCCAGTCCTGGTCCCCAGTCCTGGTCCCCAGTCCTGGTCCCCAGTCCTGGTCCCCAGTCCTGGTCCCCAGTCCTGGTCCCCAGTCCTGGTCCCCAGTCCTGGTCCCCAGTCCTGGTCCCCAGTCCTGGTCCCCAGTCCTGGTCCCCAGTCCTGGTCCCCAGTCCTGGTCCCCAGTCCTGGTCCCCAGTCCTGGTCCCCAGTCCTGGTCCCCAGTCCTGGTCCCCAGTCCTGGTCCCCAGTCCTGGTCCCCAGTCCTGGTCCCCAGTCCTGGTCCCCAGTCCTGGTCCCCAGTCCTGGTCCCCAGTCCTGGTCCCCAGTCCTGGTCCCCAGTCCTGGTCCCCAGTCCTGGTCCCCAGTCCTGGTCCCCAGTCCTGGTCCCCAGTCCTGGTCCCCAGTCCTGGTCCCCAGTCCTGGTCCCCAGTCCTGGTCCCCAGTCCTGGTCCCCAGTCCTGGTCCCCAGTCCTGGTCCCCAGTCCTGGTCCCCAGTCCTGGTCCCCAGTCCTGGTCCCCAGTCCTGGTCCCCAGTCCTGGTCCCCAGTCCTGGTCCCCAGTCCTGGTCCCCAGTCCTGGTCCCCAGTCCTGGTCCCCAGTCCTGGTCCCCAGTCCTGGTCCCCAGTCCTGGTCCCCAGTCCTGGTCCCCAGTCCTGGTCCCCAGTCCTGGTCCCCAGTCCTGGTCCCCAGTCCTGGTCCCCAGTCCTGGTCCCCAGTCCTGGTCCCCAGTCCTGGTCCCCAGTCCTGGTCCCCAGTCCTGGTCCCCAGTCCTGGTCCCCAGTCCTGGTCCCCAGTCCTGGTCCCCAGTCCTGGTCCCCAGTCCTGGTCCCCAGTCCTGGTCCCCAGTCCTGGTCCCCAGTCCTGGTCCCCAGTCCTGGTCCCCAGTCCTGGTCCCCAGTCCTGGTCCCCAGTCCTGGTCCCCAGTCCTGGTCCCCAGTCCTGGTCCCCAGTCCTGGTCCCCAGTCCTGGTCCCCAGTCCTGGTCCCCAGTCCTGGTCCCCAGTCCTGGTCCCCAGTCCTGGTCCCCAGTCCTGGTCCCCAGTCCTGGTCCCCAGTCCTGGTCCCCAGTCCTGGTCCCCAGTCCTGGTCCCCAGTCCTGGTCCCCAGTCCTGGTCCCCAGTCCTGGTCCCCAGTCCTGGTCCCCAGTCCTGGTCCCCAGTCCTGGTCCCCAGTCCTGGTCCCCAGTCCTGGTCCCCAGTCCTGGTCCCCAGTCCTGGTCCCCAGTCCTGGTCCCCAGTCCTGGTCCCCAGTCCTGGTCCCCAGTCCTGGTCCCCAGTCCTGGTCCCCAGTCCTGGTCCCCAGTCCTGGTCCCCAGTCCTGGTCCCCAGTCCTGGTCCCCAGTCCTGGTCCCCAGTCCTGGTCCCCAGTCCTGGTCCCCAGTCCTGGTCCCCAGTCCTGGTCCCCAGTCCTGGTCCCCAGTCCTGGTCCCCAGTCCTGGTCCCCAGTCCTGGTCCCCAGTCCTGGTCCCCAGTCCTGGTCCCCAGTCCTGGTCCCCAGTCCTGGTCCCCAGTCCTGGTCCCCAGTCCTGGTCCCCAGTCCTGGTCCCCAGTCCTGGTCCCCAGTCCTGGTCCCCAGTCCTGGTCCCCAGTCCTGGTCCCCAGTCCTGGTCCCCAGTCCTGGTCCCCAGTCCTGGTCCCCAGTCCTGGTCCCCAGTCCTGGTCCCCAGTCCTGGTCCCCAGTCCTGGTCCCCAGTCCTGGTCCCCAGTCCTGGTCCCCAGTCCTGGTCCCCAGTCCTGGTCCCCAGTCCTGGTCCCCAGTCCTGGTCCCCAGTCCTGGTCCCCAGTCCTGGTCCCCAGTCCTGGTCCCCAGTCCTGGTCCCCAGTCCTGGTCCCCAGTCCTGGTCCCCAGTCCTGGTCCCCAGTCCTGGTCCCCAGTCCTGGTCCCCAGTCCTGGTCCCCAGTCCTGGTCCCCAGTCCTGGTCCCCAGTCCTGGTCCCCAGTCCTGGTCCCCAGTCCTGGTCCCCAGTCCTGGTCCCCAGTCCTGGTCCCCAGTCCTGGTCCCCAGTCCTGGTCCCCAGTCCTGGTCCCCAGTCCTGGTCCCCAGTCCTGGTCCCCAGTCCTGGTCCCCAGTCCTGGTCCCCAGTCCTGGTCCCCAGTCCTGGTCCCCAGTCCTGGTCCCCAGTCCTGGTCCCCAGTCCTGGTCCCCAGTCCTGGTCCCCAGTCCTGGTCCCCAGTCCTGGTCCCCAGTCCTGGTCCCCAGTCCTGGTCCCCAGTCCTGGTCCCCAGTCCTGGTCCCCAGTCCTGGTCCCCAGTCCTGGTCCCCAGTCCTGGTCCCCAGTCCTGGTCCCCAGTCCTGGTCCCCAGTCCTGGTCCCCAGTCCTGGTCCCCAGTCCTGGTCCCCAGTCCTGGTCCCCAGTCCTGGTCCCCAGTCCTGGTCCCCAGTCCTGGTCCCCAGTCCTGGTCCCCAGTCCTGGTCCCCAGTCCTGGTCCCCAGTCCTGGTCCCCAGTCCTGGTCCCCAGTCCTGGTCCCCAGTCCTGGTCCCCAGTCCTGGTCCCCAGTCCTGGTCCCCAGTCCTGGTCCCCAGTCCTGGTCCCCAGTCCTGGTCCCCAGTCCTGGTCCCCAGTCCTGGTCCCCAGTCCTGGTCCCCAGTCCTGGTCCCCAGTCCTGGTCCCCAGTCCTGGTCCCCAGTCCTGGTCCCCAGTCCTGGTCCCCAGTCCTGGTCCCCAGTCCTGGTCCCCAGTCCTGGTCCCCAGTCCTGGTCCCCAGTCCTGGTCCCCAGTCCTGGTCCCCAGTCCTGGTCCCCAGTCCTGGTCCCCAGTCCTGGTCCCCAGTCCTGGTCCCCAGTCCTGGTCCCCAGTCCTGGTCCCCAGTCCTGGTCCCCAGTCCTGGTCCCCAGTCCTGGTCCCCAGTCCTGGTCCCCAGTCCTGGTCCCCAGTCCTGGTCCCCAGTCCTGGTCCCCAGTCCTGGTCCCCAGTCCTGGTCCCCAGTCCTGGTCCCCAGTCCTGGTCCCCAGTCCTGGTCCCCAGTCCTGGTCCCCAGTCCTGGTCCCCAGTCCTGGTCCCCAGTCCTGGTCCCCAGTCCTGGTCCCCAGTCCTGGTCCCCAGTCCTGGTCCCCAGTCCTGGTCCCCAGTCCTGGTCCCCAGTCCTGGTCCCCAGTCCTGGTCCCCAGTCCTGGTCCCCAGTCCTGGTCCCCAGTCCTGGTCCCCAGTCCTGGTCCCCAGTCCTGGTCCCCAGTCCTGGTCCCCAGTCCTGGTCCCCAGTCCTGGTCCCCAGTCCTGGTCCCCAGTCCTGGTCCCCAGTCCTGGTCCCCAGTCCTGGTCCCCAGTCCTGGTCCCCAGTCCTGGTCCCCAGTCCTGGTCCCCAGTCCTGGTCCCCAGTCCTGGTCCCCAGTCCTGGTCCCCAGTCCTGGTCCCCAGTCCTGGTCCCCAGTCCTGGTCCCCAGTCCTGGTCCCCAGTCCTGGTCCCCAGTCCTGGTCCCCAGTCCTGGTCCCCAGTCCTGGTCCCCAGTCCTGGTCCCCAGTCCTGGTCCCCAGTCCTGGTCCCCAGTCCTGGTCCCCAGTCCTGGTCCCCAGTCCTGGTCCCCAGTCCTGGTCCCCAGTCCTGGTCCCCAGTCCTGGTCCCCAGTCCTGGTCCCCAGTCCTGGTCCCCAGTCCTGGTCCCCAGTCCTGGTCCCCAGTCCTGGTCCCCAGTCCTGGTCCCCAGTCCTGGTCCCCAGTCCTGGTCCCCAGTCCTGGTCCCCAGTCCTGGTCCCCAGTCCTGGTCCCCAGTCCTGGTCCCCAGTCCTGGTCCCCAGTCCTGGTCCCCAGTCCTGGTCCCCAGTCCTGGTCCCCAGTCCTGGTCCCCAGTCCTGGTCCCCAGTCCTGGTCCCCAGTCCTGGTCCCCAGTCCTGGTCCCCAGTCCTGGTCCCCAGTCCTGGTCCCCAGTCCTGGTCCCCAGTCCTGGTCCCCAGTCCTGGTCCCCAGTCCTGGTCCCCAGTCCTGGTCCCCAGTCCTGGTCCCCAGTCCTGGTCCCCAGTCCTGGTCCCCAGTCCTGGTCCCCAGTCCTGGTCCCCAGTCCTGGTCCCCAGTCCTGGTCCCCAGTCCTGGTCCCCAGTCCTGGTCCCCAGTCCTGGTCCCCAGTCCTGGTCCCCAGTCCTGGTCCCCAGTCCTGGTCCCCAGTCCTGGTCCCCAGTCCTGGTCCCCAGTCCTGGTCCCCAGTCCTGGTCCCCAGTCCTGGTCCCCAGTCCTGGTCCCCAGTCCTGGTCCCCAGTCCTGGTCCCCAGTCCTGGTCCCCAGTCCTGGTCCCCAGTCCTGGTCCCCAGTCCTGGTCCCCAGTCCTGGTCCCCAGTCCTGGTCCCCAGTCCTGGTCCCCAGTCCTGGTCCCCAGTCCTGGTCCCCAGTCCTGGTCCCCAGTCCTGGTCCCCAGTCCTGGTCCCCAGTCCTGGTCCCCAGTCCTGGTCCCCAGTCCTGGTCCCCAGTCCTGGTCCCCAGTCCTGGTCCCCAGTCCTGGTCCCCAGTCCTGGTCCCCAGTCCTGGTCCCCAGTCCTGGTCCCCAGTCCTGGTCCCCAGTCCTGGTCCCCAGTCCTGGTCCCCAGTCCTGGTCCCCAGTCCTGGTCCCCAGTCCTGGTCCCCAGTCCTGGTCCCCAGTCCTGGTCCCCAGTCCTGGTCCCCAGTCCTGGTCCCCAGTCCTGGTCCCCAGTCCTGGTCCCCAGTCCTGGTCCCCAGTCCTGGTCCCCAGTCCTGGTCCCCAGTCCTGGTCCCCAGTCCTGGTCCCCAGTCCTGGTCCCCAGTCCTGGTCCCCAGTCCTGGTCCCCAGTCCTGGTCCCCAGTCCTGGTCCCCAGTCCTGGTCCCCAGTCCTGGTCCCCAGTCCTGGTCCCCAGTCCTGGTCCCCAGTCCTGGTCCCCAGTCCTGGTCCCCAGTCCTGGTCCCCAGTCCTGGTCCCCAGTCCTGGTCCCCAGTCCTGGTCCCCAGTCCTGGTCCCCAGTCCTGGTCCCCAGTCCTGGTCCCCAGTCCTGGTCCCCAGTCCTGGTCCCCAGTCCTGGTCCCCAGTCCTGGTCCCCAGTCCTGGTCCCCAGTCCTGGTCCCCAGTCCTGGTCCCCAGTCCTGGTCCCCAGTCCTGGTCCCCAGTCCTGGTCCCCAGTCCTGGTCCCCAGTCCTGGTCCCCAGTCCTGGTCCCCAGTCCTGGTCCCCAGTCCTGGTCCCCAGTCCTGGTCCCCAGTCCTGGTCCCCAGTCCTGGTCCCCAGTCCTGGTCCCCAGTCCTGGTCCCCAGTCCTGGTCCCCAGTCCTGGTCCCCAGTCCTGGTCCCCAGTCCTGGTCCCCAGTCCTGGTCCCCAGTCCTGGTCCCCAGTCCTGGTCCCCAGTCCTGGTCCCCAGTCCTGGTCCCCAGTCCTGGTCCCCAGTCCTGGTCCCCAGTCCTGGTCCCCAGTCCTGGTCCCCAGTCCTGGTCCCCAGTCCTGGTCCCCAGTCCTGGTCCCCAGTCCTGGTCCCCAGTCCTGGTCCCCAGTCCTGGTCCCCAGTCCTGGTCCCCAGTCCTGGTCCCCAGTCCTGGTCCCCAGTCCTGGTCCCCAGTCCTGGTCCCCAGTCCTGGTCCCCAGTCCTGGTCCCCAGTCCTGGTCCCCAGTCCTGGTCCCCAGTCCTGGTCCCCAGTCCTGGTCCCCAGTCCTGGTCCCCAGTCCTGGTCCCCAGTCCTGGTCCCCAGTCCTGGTCCCCAGTCCTGGTCCCCAGTCCTGGTCCCCAGTCCTGGTCCCCAGTCCTGGTCCCCAGTCCTGGTCCCCAGTCCTGGTCCCCAGTCCTGGTCCCCTTCTGCTTGCAGATGGCAGCCTGAACAAGCTGCTCCACTACACTTCCAGGGACAGAGCTGAGACTTACCTGTACTTTCCCAGACCTTTCTTCCTGCCCTTCTTGATGACGGGGGTGATATTGGCTATCCGCCCTTCTGATCGTCTTTCTCCTCCTGATCTGGAGACCTGTAGTAGACCCCCAGCACCGTGTCTCTCATACCATCCCACCCCTTGATTCTTACTCACAAGCTCTCCAGCTGTCCATCACCCTCCCCCAGCTGGAGCTGGTTACACTCTAATTGCTCCCTCACCTAAAGGGCAACCCCACCCCCTCGCTTCCCCAGCCTGTCTCTCCTAAAGACGACAGAGCCCTCCATGACTGCGTTCCAGTCACGCGAGCTGTCCCACCACGTCTCAGTGATCGCAAGGAGGTCGTGGCCCCGCGACCAAACACAGATCTTGAGCTCATCCTGTTTATTTCCCATGCTCCGTGCATTGGTGTACAGGCACTTGAGGGAAGCAGCAGGTACAGTTACCCTGGGGGGATGCAAGAAGAAGATACTGGACGGGGGATTGGGAACGCTACCTTCTCTGAGGAGCCCTCAGACAATCCTATGGGAGAGCTCAGAAGTTTTTCCCTGTCTTCAACAGTGGCAGTAGTGTGAAATGTGTTCATCTGGTTCATGTTAGTATGGAACAATGCTAGGGTCCATGGTACGATGAATGTGACCTTCTGTCCTACAGACCCTTGTATAACCACAAATCTAAGAAAAACAGAGTGGTTAATGTATATAGTTTTTGTATCTTGCAAAGGAATGTTTTAGCAATTCCTGTCCATAGAGAGCTTGAAGGGAAATGTATTTGTAGGCTTTTCCTTGAAGTCTCAGATATCTGGGCGGGGGGGGGGGGGGGGGGGGGGGGGTGGTTCAGAATAGCTGCTAGCTATTATGACTATTGCATGGGACACCATGCAAGTCTCTGATATCTGGCCAGGAGACTAAGGAGGCGGGGAAAGCTGAAGAACGATGAAAAGACAAAGCTTGCAGGGGACGCTGCACAAGTCTCTGACATACAGCCAAGTTGGACAAAGGAGAGGGACAAGAGGGAGGAAGACTATGAGCCTTCATCTTAGAGGGAAAAGGAGTGGAATTAAGTTGGCCCCTGACTGAGCCTTTGGTGTTGGCATGAGAAAAGTACAGGCTGGAGAAAGATAAAGGAAGGCTTAAAAGAGTTGTTGAAGGTGTTAAAGTTGTGGCATGTAGTATTTAACAGAGCTGTTTAAGTTGAATGAGCAGGGAAAGAGGATGTAGGAGTGTTAATAGTTCTGCCTCCACAGGAAGCTGTGATCTCAAAATCACCGGTGTGAGCCCTTTGGGGCAGAGGGACCATGATGGGTGCGAGAGAGTTGTCATGGACACAGAAAAGCAATGAACTCTTAAAACAACCTGAGTTTAGGAGTGAGCTCAGATTGCCAATGGGACCGCTCAGGGAACTGTTGACAATTGCATTCCCCTGACCGACCCCACACCGAGACTATAGTCACCCCGGAAATAATGAACGGTAAATACCAAAATCTGGTTAAATTGGGAACTGAGAATCTGTTCCAACAAGATCCAAAAGAAACCCCTATGGAATTTTTGGACCGACTCTGAAATGCAATGGAAAACAAAACAAAGCAAACAAATGAAACTGGAGAAAATAGGGGCTAAGTGAGAACAGGGAAAATGGACACTGCCAGACAGGCGAGAGATATTGCCAAAAGCTTATGCGAAGCAAATACTGGGACGTTTGCATGCACAAACACGTTGGGGTACAAAGGCGTTAAGTGACCATTTACTTAAACAATTTGGTTGCATTGGGATTTTTGAAATAGCAAAGCAAATTGTACAAAGTCGCTT
>OZ022428.1:64336353-64421353 GCA_963989345.1 Clangula hyemalis | reverse complement strand
CAGTCCTGGTCCCCAGTCCTGGTCCCCAGTCCTGGTCCCCAGTCCTGGTCCCCAGTCCTGGTCCCCAGTCCTGGTCCCCAGTCCTGGTCCCCAGTCCTGGTCCCCAGTCCTGTCCCCAGTCCTGGTCCCCAGTCCTGGTCCCCAGTCCTGGTCCCCAGTCCTGGTCCCCAGTCCTGGTCCCCAGTCCTGGTCCCCAGTCCTGGTCCCCAGTCCTGGTCCCCAGTCCTGGTCCCCAGTCCTGGTCCCCAGTCCTGGTCCCCAGTCCTGGTCCCCAGTCCTGGTCCCCAGTCCTGGTCCCCAGTCCTGGTCCCCAGTCCTGGTCCCCAGTCCTGGTCCCCAGTCCTGGTCCCCAGTCCTGGTCCCCAGTCCTGGTCCCCAGTCCTGGTCCCCAGTCCTGGTCCCCAGTCCTGGTCCCCAGTCCTGGTCCCCAGTCCTGGTCCCCAGTCCTGGTCCCCAGTCCTGGTCCCCAGTCCTGGTCCCCAGTCCTGGTCCCCAGTCCTGGTCCCCAGTCCTGGTCCCCAGTCCTGGTCCCCAGTCCTGGTCCCCAGTCCTGGTCCCCAGTCCTGGTCCCCAGTCCTGGTCCCCAGTCCTGGTCCCCAGTCCTGGTCCCCAGTCCTGGTCCCCAGTCCTGGTCCCCAGTCCTGGTCCCCAGTCCTGGTCCCCAGTCCTGGTCCCCAGTCCTGGTCCCCAGTCCTGGTCCCCAGTCCTGGTCCCCAGTCCTGGTCCCCAGTCCTGGTCCCCAGTCCTGGTCCCCAGTCCTGGTCCCCAGTCCTGGTCCCCAGTCCTGGTCCCCAGTCCTGGTCCCCAGTCCTGGTCCCCAGTCCTGGTCCCCAGT
Organism: Clangula hyemalis; assembly: GCA_963989345.1. Next base: position 64,420,518 of record OZ022428.1, on the reverse strand, counting down.
CCTGGTCCCCAGTCCTGGTCCCCAGTCCTGGTCCCCAGTCCTGGTCCCCAGTCCTGGTCCCCAGTCCTGGTCCCCAGTCCTGGTCCCCAGTCCTGGTCCCCAGTCCTGGTCCCCAGTCCTGGTCCCCAGTCCTGGTCCCCAGTCCTGGTCCCCAGTCCTGGTCCCCAGTCCTGGTCCCCAGTCCTGGTCCCCAGTCCTGGTCCCCAGTCCTGGTCCCCAGTCCTGGTCCCCAGTCCTGGTCCCCAGTCCTGGTCCCCAGTCCTGGTCCCCAGTCCTGGTCCCCAGTCCTGGTCCCCAGTCCTGGTCCCCAGTCCTGGTCCCCAGTCCTGGTCCCCAGTCCTGGTCCCCAGTCCTGGTCCCCAGTCCTGGTCCCCAGTCCTGGTCCCCAGTCCTGGTCCCCAGTCCTGGTCCCCAGTCCTGGTCCCCAGTCCTGGTCCCCAGTCCTGGTCCCCAGTCCTGGTCCCCAGTCCTGGTCCCCAGTCCTGGTCCCCAGTCCTGGTCCCCAGTCCTGGTCCCCAGTCCTGGTCCCCAGTCCTGGTCCCCAGTCCTGGTCCCCAGTCCTGGTCCCCAGTCCTGGTCCCCAGTCCTGGTCCCCAGTCCTGGTCCCCAGTCCTGGTCCCCAGTCCTGGTCCCCAGTCCTGGTCCCCAGTCCTGGTCCCCAGTCCTGGTCCCCAGTCCTGGTCCCCAGTCCTGGTCCCCAGTCCTGGTCCCCAGTCCTGGTCCCCAGTCCTGGTCCCCAGTCCTGGTCCCCAGTCCTGGTCCCCAGTCCTGGTCCCCAGTCCTGGTCCCCAGTCCTGGTCCCCAGTCCTGGTCCCCAGTCCTGGTCCCCAGTCCTGGTCCCCAGTCCTGGTCCCCAGTCCTGGTCCCCAGTCCTGGTCCCCAGTCCTGGTCCCCAGTCCTGGTCCCCAGTCCTGGTCCCCAGTCCTGGTCCCCAGTCCTGGTCCCCAGTCCTGGTCCCCAGTCCTGGTCCCCAGTCCTGGTCCCCAGTCCTGGTCCCCAGTCCTGGTCCCCAGTCCTGGTCCCCAGTCCTGGTCCCCAGTCCTGGTCCCCAGTCCTGGTCCCCAGTCCTGGTCCCCAGTCCTGGTCCCCAGTCCTGGTCCCCAGTCCTGGTCCCCAGTCCTGGTCCCCAGTCCTGGTCCCCAGTCCTGGTCCCCAGTCCTGGTCCCCAGTCCTGGTCCCCAGTCCTGGTCCCCAGTCCTGGTCCCCAGTCCTGGTCCCCAGTCCTGGTCCCCAGTCCTGGTCCCCAGTCCTGGTCCCCAGTCCTGGTCCCCAGTCCTGGTCCCCAGTCCTGGTCCCCAGTCCTGGTCCCCAGTCCTGGTCCCCAGTCCTGGTCCCCAGTCCTGGTCCCCAGTCCTGGTCCCCAGTCCTGGTCCCCAGTCCTGGTCCCCAGTCCTGGTCCCCAGTCCTGGTCCCCAGTCCTGGTCCCCAGTCCTGGTCCCCAGTCCTGGTCCCCAGTCCTGGTCCCCAGTCCTGGTCCCCAGTCCTGGTCCCCAGTCCTGGTCCCCAGTCCTGGTCCCCAGTCCTGGTCCCCAGTCCTGGTCCCCAGTCCTGGTCCCCAGTCCTGGTCCCCAGTCCTGGTCCCCAGTCCTGGTCCCCAGTCCTGGTCCCCAGTCCTGGTCCCCAGTCCTGGTCCCCAGTCCTGGTCCCCAGTCCTGGTCCCCAGTCCTGGTCCCCAGTCCTGGTCCCCAGTCCTGGTCCCCAGTCCTGGTCCCCAGTCCTGGTCCCCAGTCCTGGTCCCCAGTCCTGGTCCCCAGTCCTGGTCCCCAGTCCTGGTCCCCAGTCCTGGTCCCCAGTCCTGGTCCCCAGTCCTGGTCCCCAGTCCTGGTCCCCAGTCCTGGTCCCCAGTCCTGGTCCCCAGTCCTGGTCCCCAGTCCTGGTCCCCAGTCCTGGTCCCCAGTCCTGGTCCCCAGTCCTGGTCCCCAGTCCTGGTCCCCAGTCCTGGTCCCCAGTCCTGGTCCCCAGTCCTGGTCCCCAGTCCTGGTCCCCAGTCCTGGTCCCCAGTCCTGGTCCCCAGTCCTGGTCCCCAGTCCTGGTCCCCAGTCCTGGTCCCCAGTCCTGGTCCCCAGTCCTGGTCCCCAGTCCTGGTCCCCAGTCCTGGTCCCCAGTCCTGGTCCCCAGTCCTGGTCCCCAGTCCTGGTCCCCAGTCCTGGTCCCCAGTCCTGGTCCCCAGTCCTGGTCCCCAGTCCTGGTCCCCAGTCCTGGTCCCCAGTCCTGGTCCCCAGTCCTGGTCCCCAGTCCTGGTCCCCAGTCCTGGTCCCCAGTCCTGGTCCCCAGTCCTGGTCCCCAGTCCTGGTCCCCAGTCCTGGTCCCCAGTCCTGGTCCCCAGTCCTGGTCCCCAGTCCTGGTCCCCAGTCCTGGTCCCCAGTCCTGGTCCCCAGTCCTGGTCCCCAGTCCTGGTCCCCAGTCCTGGTCCCCAGTCCTGGTCCCCAGTCCTGGTCCCCAGTCCTGGTCCCCAGTCCTGGTCCCCAGTCCTGGTCCCCAGTCCTGGTCCCCAGTCCTGGTCCCCAGTCCTGGTCCCCAGTCCTGGTCCCCAGTCCTGGTCCCCTTCTGCTTGGAGATGGCAGCCTGAACAAGCTGCTCCACTACACTTCCAGGGACAGAGCTGAGACTTACCTGTACTTTCCCAGACCTTTCTTCCTGCCCTTCTTGATGACGGGGGTGATATTGGCTATCCTCCGTTCTGATCGTCTTTCCTCCTCCTGATCTGGAGACCTGTAGTAGACCCCCAGCACCGTGTCTCCCATACCATTCCACCCCTTGATTCTTACTCACAAGCTCTCCAGCTGTCCATCACCCTCCCCCAGCTGGAGCTGGGTACCCTCTAATTGCTCCCTCACATAAAGGGCAACCCCACCCCCTCGCTTCCCCAGCCTGTCTCTCCTAAAGACGACAGAGCCCTCCATGACTGCGTTCCAGTCACGCGAGCTGTCCCACCACGTCTCAGTGATCGCAAGGAGGTCGTGGCCCCGCGACCAAACACAGATCTTGAGCTCATCCTGTTTATTTCCCATGCTCCGTGCATTGGTGTACAGGCACTTTAGGGAAGCAGCAGGTACAGTTACCCTGGGGGGATGCAAGAAGAAGATACTGGACGGGGGATTGGGAACGCTCCCTTCTCTGAGGAGCCCTCAGACAATCCTATGGGAGAGCTCAGAAGTTTTCCCCTGTCTTCAACAGTGGCAGTAGTGTGAAATGTGTTCATCTGGTTCATGTTAGTATGGAACAATGCTAGGGTCCATGGTACGATGAATGTGACCTTCTGTCCTACAGACCCTTGTATAACCACAAATCTAAGAAAAACAGAGTGGTTAATGTATATGGTTTTTGTATCTTGCAAAGGAATGTTTTAGCAATTCCTGTCAATAGAGAGCTTGAAGGGAAATGTATTTGTAGGCTTTTCCTTGAAGGCTCTGGTATCTGGGCGGGGGGGGGGGGGGGCGTTCAGAATAGCTGCTAGCTATTATGACTATTGCATGGGACACCATGCAAGTCTCTGATATCTGGCCAGGAGACTAAGGAGGCGGGGAAAGCTGAAGAACGATGAAAAGACAAAGCTTGCAGGGGACGCTGCACAAGTCTCTGACATACAGCCAAGTTGGACAAAGGAGAGGGACAAGAGGGAGGAAGACTATGAGCCTTCATCTTAGAGGGAAAAGGAGTGGAATTAAGTTGGCCCCTGACTGAGCCTTTGGTGTTGGCATGAGAAAAGTACAGGCTGGAGAAAGATAAAGGAAGGCTTAAAAGAGTTGTTGAAGGTGTTAAAGTTGTGGCATGTAGTATTTAACAGAGCTGTTTAAGTTGAATGAGCAGGGAAAGAGGATGTAGGAGTGTTAATAGTTCTGCCTCCACAGGAAGCTGTGATCTCAAAATCACCGGTGTGAGCCCTTTGGGGCAGAGGGACCATGATGGGTGCGAGAGAGTTGTCATGGACACAGAAAAGCAACGAACTCTTAAAACAACCTGAGTTTAGGAGTGAGCTCAGATTGCCAATGGGACCGCTCAGGGAACTGTTGACAATTGCATTCCCCTGACCGACCCCACACCGAGACTATAGTCACCCCGGAAATAATGAACGGTAAATACCAAAATCTGGTTAAATTGGGAATTGAGAATCTGTTCCAACAAGATCCAAAAGAAACCCCTATGGAATTTTTGGACCGACTCTGAAATGCAATGGAAAACAAAACAAAGCAAACAAACGAAACTGGAGAAAATAGGGGCTAAGTGAGAACAGGGAAAATGGACACTGCCAGACAGGCGAGAGATATTGCCAAAAGCTTATGCGAAGCAAATACTGGGACGTTTGCATGCACAAACACGTTGGGGTACAAAGGCGTTAAGTGACCATTTACTTAAACAATTTGGTTGCATTGGGATTTTTGAAATAGCAAAGCAAGTTGTACAAAGTCGCTTAACTTGTCAGAAGATAAATAAGAAAGTGTTTTGACAAGCAGCCACGGGAGGGAGAAAAAACAGCTTATAGGCCTTTTGAGCAAGTACATGTTGATTTAACTGAATTGCCTAAGGTAGGGAGGATAAAATACCTATTGGTAATAGTAGATCATTTAACACAATGGGTAGAAGCTTATCCTGTAGCATGAGCTACAGCACAAATGGTGGTAAAAATTCTCTTAGAACACCTGATACCTAGATATGGGATAATCCAGTACATTGATTCTGATCGGGGCACGCACTTTACTTCTAAAATAATAACATTATTATGTCAATCATTAGGTATTCAGTGGGAATACCATACTTTCCCTGAACTTTGCGGGTGCCACGGAGTAGAAAGACTGAATCAAACAATAAAACAACCATTGGCTAAATTAATGATCGAGACACAAATGCCCTGGACGAGATGCTTACCATTGGCACTTTTAAACATAAGAACTAAACCACACAGTGAGACTGGATTATCACCATATGAAAGGTTATATGGTATGCCTTCTTCTCAAGGGATGCCTCTAGGGAACAATGTGGTTGAGGATCATAGCATCCAGAAATGCGTAACTATTATTGGAAGGAGATTACAAGAGCTAAGAGAAATTGGAACGATGGCTCAAACACCACCTTTAGGATTTGCTATTCGTAAAATACAACCAGGAGACAAGGTCTTAATAAACACCTGGAGGGAAGAATCATTGGACCCCCGACGGGAGGGATCGTACCTTGTTTTCCTTACTACCTCACAGCAGAAAGGGGTTGGACCCTCGCATCCAGAATAAAAGGACCAGTCACTGCTGAAACTTGGAGGGTTGAGTCTGCTCCTGGGGAACTGAAACTCAAGCTACAGAAGCACTAATATTCTGGCAACGAGGCTCTGCATGAATTAAGGATGCCAAATAAAGGGGACAAGCGTAAAGGGAGGAAAGGGAGAAGGCAAGACCGGGCCAGGACCCTCCGCTGCGGTGTGTATGGTCTACCGAGGGAGGCAACCCCTATGGGTATTGACTGCCGAGTGAGAGGGCCTCAGCCGGACTTCTCCCACACTAAGGTCAGGTTGTCCCAAGAAAATAACATCAGAACCTTTTTTTTTAAACCCATATAAAATTGTGATTCGTTTTCCAGGAGCTGGATCACCCTGACAGGCTGAATGGTAACACAAACCCAAATCGACCCTGAAAGCGGGCCCAACCCCTTGATGGAAGGCGTTTGCTTATTATGATCCAGCTATGTGGGCAGAAGACGGATCCTGGGGCTATAGGACCCCAATATATATACTTAATAGAACAATTAGGTTACAAGCTGTAATAGAAATAGTTGTAAATAAAACCGGAGATGCGCTTGGATGAATTGCAAAGCAAAATACCAAGATGAGAACTGCTTTGTATCAAAATCGCTTAGCTTTGGGTTATTTACTAGAGAAGGAGAAGTCTGTGGAAAATTTAACCTTAGTAATTGCTGTTTAGAGATTGATGATGAGGGTGTTTCTTCCTAGTAGCTGGTAGAATGCTATGTTCTGGCTTAGGATGAGAAGAGTGCTGATAATATGCTGATGTTTTAATTGTTGCAGGGCAGTGCTTACACCTAGCCAAGGACGTTTCAGCTTCTCACTCTGTCCTGCCAGCAGGCAGGCTGGGGGTGCACGAGCTGGGAGGAGGGCCGGAATGCTCGGGGTTAGGCTGGGCATCGGGCAGTGGGTGGTGAGCAATTGCATTGTGCATCACTTGTTTCGTACACGTTATTACTAGTAGTACTATTATCATCATTATTGTCATTATTATTATTGTTGTTGTTATTTTCTTGTCTTTATCTCAACTGACGGGCTTCACTTTCCCGTTTCTCTCTCCCATCCCAGAGAAGGAGGGGGGGAGGTGAGCGAACAGCCGTGTGTTGATTAGCTGCCCGCTGGGTTAAACCACAACAGAAAGAAAAGCTGTAAATGAACTTGTAAAAGAAATGAAGAAAATTGCACATGTCCCAGTGCAGATCTCAAATGGAATCGATCTAAGAGGATGCTGGGAGGGGACTTTATGGGTGGTGATTGGCTTGCTAAAATAAGGATGGTTGTATTGGGGATATGTGGAGGATTGTTAATAATTCCATGTTTAATTCTTTGTATTACCAGACTAATACACTCGGTTACACAAGGAATGCAAATATCTGCAGTACCTGTTGACCCAGAAGCAGGGAAAGAGAAAACCCATTCCCTGATGATAATAAAAACAAACAAAAATCCCAAATTGGTATCAATTGGTATCAATTTGGCAAGTATTGACTTGATTGGAAAGGAAAACACGAACCAATGCCATGAAAAAGGAGATGGGGGATTGTGAAACGTGTTCATCTGATCCGTGTCAATATGGAACAATGCTAGGGCCGCATGGTACGATGAATGTGACCTTCTGTCCTACAGACCCTTGTATAACCACAAATCTAAGAAAAACAGAGTGGTTAATGTATATAGTTTTTGTATCTTGCAAAGGAATGTTTTAGCAATTCCTGTCAATAGAGAGCTTGAAGGGAAATGTATTTGTAGGCTTTTCCTTGAAGGCTCTGATATCTGGGCCGGGGGGGGGGGGGCGCGGTTCAGAATAGCTGCTCGCTATTATGACTATTGCATGGGACACTATGCAAGTCTCTGATATCTGGCCAGGAGACTAAGGAGGCGGGGAAAGCTGAAGAACGATGAAAAGACAAAGCTTGCAGGGGACGCTGCACAAGTCTCTGACATACAGCCAAGTTGGACAAAGGAGAGGGACAAGAGGGAGGAAGACTACGAGCCTTCAGCATGAGGGACCACCGGAGACTGTTACGCACGCTCCAGTAGGAGGGTGTGGATTCCGGAAACTAATTATAATAACCCTGTTTCTTTTTTAGAAGTAGTAATGAATATGTGTTAGCCTAGGAGCATAAAAATCAGCTGCTTGATGTAACTGGTGTGCGTCTTGGTGGATCAGACTCCCAGCGCAGTTTGCTTACCTCTATTCCTTTAATAGATTGTAAACTTTGATTGTAGTCCTATTTTGAAGACTGAGCCATTTATAACAGTAGTGAGGACTCCCGCCAGCCCTTCTCTGTCACCTTTAGCTCCCCTCCCTTCCCCCATCAAACCTAGTTTAAAGGTCCTGGTCCCCAGTCCTGGTCCCCAGTCCTGGTCCCCAGTCCTGGTCCCCAGTCCTGGTCCCCAGTCCTGGTCCCCAGTCCTGGTCCCCAGTCCTGGTCCCCAGTCCTGGTCCCCAGTCCTGGTCCCCAGTCCTGGTCCCCAGTCCTGGTCCCCAGTCCTGGTCCCCAGTCCTGGTCCCCAGTCCTGGTCCCCAGTCCTGGTCCCCAGTCCTGGTCCCCAGTCCTGGTCCCCAGTCCTGGTCCCCAGTCCTGGTCCCCAGTCCTGGTCCCCTTCTGCTTGGAGATGGCAGCCTGAACAAGCTGCTCCACTACACTTCCAGGGACAGAGCTGAGACTTACCTGTACTTTCCCAGACCTTTCTTCCTGCCCTTCTTGATGACGGGGGTGATATTGGCTATCCTCCGTTCTGATCGTCTTTCTCCTCCTGATCTGGAGACCTGTAGTAGACCCCCAGCACCGTGTCTCCCATACCATTCCACCCCTTGATTCTTACTCACAAGCTCTCCAGCTGTCCATCACCCTCCCCCAGCTGGAGCTGGGTACCCTCTAATTGCTCCCTCACATAAAGGGCAACCCCACCCCCTCGCTTCCCCAGCCTGTCTCTCCTAAAGACGACAGAGCCCTCCATGACTGCGTTCCAGTCACGCGAGCTGTCCCACCACGTCTCAGTGATCGCAAGGAGGTCGTGGCCCCGCGACCAAACACAGATCTTGAGCTCATCCTGTTTATTTCCCATGCTCCGTGCATTGGTGTACAGGCACTTTAGGGAAGCAGCAGGTACAGTTACCCTGGGGGGATGCAAGAAGAAGATACTGGACGGGGGATTGGGAACGCTCCCTTCTCTGAGGAGCCCTCAGACAATCCTATGGGAGAGCTCAGAAGTTTTCCCCTGTCTTCAACAGTGGCAGTAGTGTGAAATGTGTTCATCTGGTTCATGTTAGTATGGAACAATGCTAGGGTCCATGGTACGATGAATGTGACCTTCTGTCCTACAGACCCTTGTATAACCACAAATCTAAGAAAAACAGAGTGGTTAATGTATATGGTTTTTGTATCTTGCAAAGGAATGTTTTAGCAATTCCTGTCAATAGAGAGCTTGAAGGGAAATGTATTTGTAGGCTTTTCCTTGAAGGCTCTGGTATCTGGGCGGGGGGGGGGGGGGGCGTTCAGAATAGCTGCTAGCTATTATGACTATTGCATGGGACACCATGCAAGTCTCTGATATCTGGCCAGGAGACTAAGGAGGCGGGGAAAGCTGAAGAACGATGAAAAGACAAAGCTTGCAGGGGACGCTGCACAAGTCTCTGACATACAGCCAAGTTGGACAAAGGAGAGGGACAAGAGGGAGGAAGACTATGAGCCTTCATCTTAGAGGGAAAAGGAGTGGAATTAAGTTGGCCCCTGACTGAGCCTTTGGTGTTGGCATGAGAAAAGTACAGGCTGGAGAAAGATAAAGGAAGGCTTAAAAGAGTTGTTGAAGGTGTTAAAGTTGTGGCATGTAGTATTTAACAGAGCTGTTTAAGTTGAATGAGCAGGGAAAGAGGATGTAGGAGTGTTAATAGTTCTGCCTCCACAGGAAGCTGTGATCTCAAAATCACCGGTGTGAGCCCTTTGGGGCAGAGGGACCATGATGGGTGCGAGAGAGTTGTCATGGACACAGAAAAGCAACGAACTCTTAAAACAACCTGAGTTTAGGAGTGAGCTCAGATTGCCAATGGGACCGCTCAGGGAACTGTTGACAATTGCATTCCCCTGACCGACCCCACACCGAGACTATAGTCACCCCGGAAATAATGAACGGTAAATACCAAAATCTGGTTAAATTGGGAATTGAGAATCTGTTCCAACAAGATCCAAAAGAAACCCCTATGGAATTTTTGGACCGACTCTGAAATGCAATGGAAAACAAAACAAAGCAAACAAACGAAACTGGAGAAAATAGGGGCTAAGTGAGAACAGGGAAAATGGACACTGCCAGACAGGCGAGAGATATTGCCAAAAGCTTATGCGAAGCAAATACTGGGACGTTTGCATGCACAAACACGTTGGGGTACAAAGGCGTTAAGTGACCATTTACTTAAACAATTTGGTTGCATTGGGATTTTTGAAATAGCAAAGCAAGTTGTACAAAGTCGCTTAACTTGTCAGAAGATAAATAAGAAAGTGTTTTGACAAGCAGCCACGGGAGGGAGAAAAAACAGCTTATAGGCCTTTTGAGCAAGTACATGTTGATTTAACTGAATTGCCTAAGGTAGGGAGGATAAAATACCTATTGGTAATAGTAGATCATTTAACACAATGGGTAGAAGCTTATCCTGTAGCATGAGCTACAGCACAAATGGTGGTAAAAATTCTCTTAGAACACCTGATACCTAGATATGGGATAATCCAGTACATTGATTCTGATCGGGGCACGCACTTTACTTCTAAAATAATAACATTATTATGTCAATCATTAGGTATTCAGTGGGAATACCATACTTTCCCTGAACTTTGCGGGTGCCACGGAGTAGAAAGACTGAATCAAACAATAAAACAACCATTGGCTAAATTAATGATCGAGACACAAATGCCCTGGACGAGATGCTTACCATTGGCACTTTTAAACATAAGAACTAAACCACACAGTGAGACTGGATTATCACCATATGAAAGGTTATATGGTATGCCTTCTTCTCAAGGGATGCCTCTAGGGAACAATGTGGTTGAGGATCATAGCATCCAGAAATGCGTAACTATTATTGGAAGGAGATTACAAGAGCTAAGAGAAATTGGAACGATGGCTCAAACACCACCTTTAGGATTTGCTATTCGTAACATACAACCAGGAGACAAGGTCTTAATAAACACCTGGAGGGAAGAATCATTGGACCCCCGACGGGAGGGATCGTACCTTGTTTTCCTTACTACCTCACAGCAGAAAGGGGTTGGACCCTCGCATCCAGAATAAAAGGACCAGTCACTGCTGAAACTTGGAGGGTTGAGTCTGCTCCTGGGGAACTGAAACTCAAGCTACAGAAGCACTAATATTCTGGCAACGAGGCTCTGCATGAATTAAGGATGCCAAATAAAGGGGACAAGCGTAAAGGGAGGAAAGGGAGAAGGCAAGACCGGGCCAGGACCCTCCGCTGCGGTGTGTATGGTCTACCGAGGGAGGCAACCCCTATGGGTATTGACTGCCGAGTGAGAGGGCCTCAGCCGGACTTCTCCCACACTAAGGTCAGGTTGTCCCAAGAAAATAACATCAGAACCTTTTTTTTTAAACCCATATAAAATTGTGATTCGTTTTCCAGGAGCTGGATCACCCTGACAGGCTGAATGGTAACACAAACCCAAATCGACCCTGAAAGCGGGCCCAACCCCTTGATGGAAGGCGTTTGCTTATTATGATCCAGCTATGTGGGCAGAAGACGGATCCTGGGGCTATAGGACCCCAATATATATACTTAATAGAACAATTAGGTTACAAGCTGTAATAGAAATAGTTGTAAATAAAACCGGAGATGCGCTTGGATGAATTGCAAAGCAAAATACCAAGATGAGAACTGCTTTGTATCAAAATCGCTTAGCTTTGGGTTATTTACTAGAGAAGGAGAAGTCTGTGGAAAATTTAACCTTAGTAATTGCTGTTTAGAGATTGATGATGAGGGTGTTTCTTCCTAGTAGCTGGTAGAATGCTATGTTCTGGCTTAGGATGAGAAGAGTGCTGATAATATGCTGATGTTTTAATTGTTGCAGGGCAGTGCTTACACCTAGCCAAGGACGTTTCAGCTTCTCACTCTGTCCTGCCAGCAGGCAGGCTGGGGGTGCACGAGCTGGGAGGAGGGCCGGAATGCTCGGGGTTAGGCTGGGCATCGGGCAGTGGGTGGTGAGCAATTGCATTGTGCATCACTTGTTTCGTACACGTTATTACTAGTAGTACTATTATCATCATTATTGTCATTATTATTATTGTTGTTGTTATTTTCTTGTCTTTATCTCAACTGACGGGCTTCACTTTCCCGTTTCTCTCTCCCATCCCAGAGAAGGAGGGGGGGAGGTGAGCGAACAGCCGTGTGTTGATTAGCTGCCCGCTGGGTTAAACCACAACAGAAAGAAAAGCTGTAAATGAACTTGTAAAAGAAATGAAGAAAATTGCACATGTCCCAGTGCAGATCTCAAATGGAATCGATCTAAGAGGATGCTGGGAGGGGACTTTATGGGTGGTGATTGGCTTGCTAAAATAAGGATGGTTGTATTGGGGATATGTGGAGGATTGTTAATAATTCCATGTTTAATTCTTTGTATTACCAGACTAATACACTCGGTTACACAAGGAATGCAAATATCTGCAGTACCTGTTGACCCAGAAGCAGGGAAAGAGAAAACCCATTCCCTGATGATAATAAAAACAAACAAAAATCCCAAATTGGTATCAATTGGTATCAATTCGGCAAGTATTGACTTGATTGGAAAGGAAAACACGAACCAATGCCATGAAAAAGGAGATGGGGGATTGTGAAACGTGTTCATCTGATCCGTGTCAATATGGAACAATGCTAGGGCCGCATGGTACGATGAATGTGACCTTCTGTCCTACAGACCCTTGTATAACCACAAATCTAAGAAAAACAGAGTGGTTAATGTATATAGTTTTTGTATCTTGCAAAGGAATGTTTTAGCAATTCCTGTCAATAGAGAGCTTGAAGGGAAATGTATTTGTAGGCTTTTCCTTGAAGGCTCTGATATCTGGGCCGGGGGGGGGGGGGCGCGGTTCAGAATAGCTGCTCGCTATTATGACTATTGCATGGGACACTATGCAAGTCTCTGATATCTGGCCAGGAGACTAAGGAGGCGGGGAAAGCTGAAGAACGATGAAAAGACAAAGCTTGCAGGGGACGCTGCACAAGTCTCTGACATACAGCCAAGTTGGACAAAGGAGAGGGACAAGAGGGAGGAAGACTACGAGCCTTCAGCATGAGGGACCACCGGAGACTGTTACGCACGCTCCAGTAGGAGGGTGTGGATTCCGGAAACTAATTATAATAACCCTGTTTCTTTTTTAGAAGTAGTAATGAATATGTGTTAGCCTAGGAGCATAAAAATCAGCTGCTTGATGTAACTGGTGTGCGTCTTGGTGGATCAGACTCCCAGCGCAGTTTGCTTACCTCTATTCCTTTAATAGATTGTAAACTTTGATTGTAGTCCTATTTTGAAGACTGAGCCATTTATAACAGTAGTGAGGACTCCCGCCAGCCCTTCTCTGTCACCTTTAGCTCCCCTCCCTTCCCCCATCAAACCTAGTTTAAAGGTCCTGGTCCCCAGTCCTGGTCCCCAGTCCTGGTCCCCAGTCCTGGTCCCCAGTCCTGGTCCCCAGTCCTGGTCCCCAGTCCTGGTCCCCTTCTGCTTGGAGATGGCAGCCTGAACAAGCTGCTCCACTACACTTCCAGGGACAGAGCTGAGACTTACCTGTACTTTCCCAGACCTTTCTTCCTGCCCTTCTTGATGACGGGGGTGATATTGGCTATCCTCCGTTCTGATCGTCTTTCTCCTCCTGATCTGGAGACCTGTAGTAGACCCCCAGCACCGTGTCTCCCATACCATTCCACCCCTTGATTCTTACTCACAAGCTCTCCAGCTGTCCATCACCCTCCCCCAGCTGGAGCTGGGTACCCTCTAATTGCTCCCTCACATAAAGGGCAACCCCACCCCCTCGCTTCCCCAGCCTGTCTCTCCTAAAGACGACAGAGCCCTCCATGACTGCGTTCCAGTCACGCGAGCTGTCCCACCACGTCTCAGTGATCGCAAGGAGGTCGTGGCCCCGCGACCAAACACAGATCTTGAGCTCATCCTGTTTATTTCCCATGCTCCGTGCATTGGTGTACAGGCACTTTAGGGAAGCAGCAGGTACAGTTACCCTGGGGGGATGCAAGAAGAAGATACTGGACGGGGGATTGGGAACGCTCCCTTCTCTGAGGAGCCCTCAGACAATCCTATGGGAGAGCTCAGAAGTTTTCCCCTGTCTTCAACAGTGGCAGTAGTGTGAAATGTGTTCATCTGGTTCATGTTAGTATGGAACAATGCTAGGGTCCATGGTACGATGAATGTGACCTTCTGTCCTACAGACCCTTGTATAACCACAAATCTAAGAAAAACAGAGTGGTTAATGTATATGGTTTTTGTATCTTGCAAAGGAATGTTTTAGCAATTCCTGTCAATAGAGAGCTTGAAGGGAAATGTATTTGTAGGCTTTTCCTTGAAGGCTCTGGTATCTGGGCGGGGGGGGGGGGGGGCGTTCAGAATAGCTGCTAGCTATTATGACTATTGCATGGGACACCATGCAAGTCTCTGATATCTGGCCAGGAGACTAAGGAGGCGGGGAAAGCTGAAGAACGATGAAAAGACAAAGCTTGCAGGGGACGCTGCACAAGTCTCTGACATACAGCCAAGTTGGACAAAGGAGAGGGACAAGAGGGAGGAAGACTATGAGCCTTCATCTTAGAGGGAAAAGGAGTGGAATTAAGTTGGCCCCTGACTGAGCCTTTGGTGTTGGCATGAGAAAAGTACAGGCTGGAGAAAGATAAAGGAAGGCTTAAAAGAGTTGTTGAAGGTGTTAAAGTTGTGGCATGTAGTATTTAACAGAGCTGTTTAAGTTGAATGAGCAGGGAAAGAGGATGTAGGAGTGTTAATAGTTCTGCCTCCACAGGAAGCTGTGATCTCAAAATCACCGGTGTGAGCCCTTTGGGGCAGAGGGACCATGATGGGTGCGAGAGAGTTGTCATGGACACAGAAAAGCAACGAACTCTTAAAACAACCTGAGTTTAGGAGTGAGCTCAGATTGCCAATGGGACCGCTCAGGGAACTGTTGACAATTGCATTCCCCTGACCGACCCCACACCGAGACTATAGTCACCCCGGAAATAATGAACGGTAAATACCAAAATCTGGTTAAATTGGGAATTGAGAATCTGTTCCAACAAGATCCAAAAGAAACCCCTATGGAATTTTTGGACCGACTCTGAAATGCAATGGAAAACAAAACAAAGCAAACAAACGAAACTGGAGAAAATAGGGGCTAAGTGAGAACAGGGAAAATGGACACTGCCAGACAGGCGAGAGATATTGCCAAAAGCTTATGCGAAGCAAATACTGGGACGTTTGCATGCACAAACACGTTGGGGTACAAAGGCGTTAAGTGACCATTTACTTAAACAATTTGGTTGCATTGGGATTTTTGAAATAGCAAAGCAAGTTGTACAAAGTCGCTTAACTTGTCAGAAGATAAATAAGAAAGTGTTTTGACAAGCAGCCACGGGAGGGAGAAAAAACAGCTTATAGGCCTTTTGAGCAAGTACATGTTGATTTAACTGAATTGCCTAAGGTAGGGAGGATAAAATACCTATTGGTAATAGTAGATCATTTAACACAATGGGTAGAAGCTTATCCTGTAGCATGAGCTACAGCACAAATGGTGGTAAAAATTCTCTTAGAACACCTGATACCTAGATATGGGATAATCCAGTACATTGATTCTGATCGGGGCACGCACTTTACTTCTAAAATAATAACATTATTATGTCAATCATTAGGTATTCAGTGGGAATACCATACTTTCCCTGAACTTTGCGGGTGCCACGGAGTAGAAAGACTGAATCAAACAATAAAACAACCATTGGCTAAATTAATGATCGAGACACAAATGCCCTGGACGAGATGCTTACCATTGGCACTTTTAAACATAAGAACTAAACCACACAGTGAGACTGGATTATCACCATATGAAAGGTTATATGGTATGCCTTCTTCTCAAGGGATGCCTCTAGGGAACAATGTGGTTGAGGATCATAGCATCCAGAAATGCGTAACTATTATTGGAAGGAGATTACAAGAGCTAAGAGAAATTGGAACGATGGCTCAAACACCACCTTTAGGATTTGCTATTCGTAACATACAACCAGGAGACAAGGTCTTAATAAACACCTGGAGGGAAGAATCATTGGACCCCCGACGGGAGGGATCGTACCTTGTTTTCCTTACTACCTCACAGCAGAAAGGGGTTGGACCCTCGCATCCAGAATAAAAGGACCAGTCACTGCTGAAACTTGGAGGGTTGAGTCTGCTCCTGGGGAACTGAAACTCAAGCTACAGAAGCACTAATATTCTGGCAACGAGGCTCTGCATGAATTAAGGATGCCAAATAAAGGGGACAAGCGTAAAGGGAGGAAAGGGAGAAGGCAAGACCGGGCCAGGACCCTCCGCTGCGGTGTGTATGGTCTACCGAGGGAGGCAACCCCTATGGGTATTGACTGCCGAGTGAGAGGGCCTCAGCCGGACTTCTCCCACACTAAGGTCAGGTTGTCCCAAGAAAATAACATCAGAACCTTTTTTTTTAAACCCATATAAAATTGTGATTCGTTTTCCAGGAGCTGGATCACCCTGACAGGCTGAATGGTAACACAAACCCAAATCGACCCTGAAAGCGGGCCCAACCCCTTGATGGAAGGCGTTTGCTTATTATGATCCAGCTATGTGGGCAGAAGACGGATCCTGGGGCTATAGGACCCCAATATATATACTTAATAGAACAATTAGGTTACAAGCTGTAATAGAAATAGTTGTAAATAAAACCGGAGATGCGCTTGGATGAATTGCAAAGCAAAATACCAAGATGAGAACTGCTTTGTATCAAAATCGCTTAGCTTTGGGTTATTTACTAGAGAAGGAGAAGTCTGTGGAAAATTTAACCTTAGTAATTGCTGTTTAGAGATTGATGATGAGGGTGTTTCTTCCTAGTAGCTGGTAGAATGCTATGTTCTGGCTTAGGATGAGAAGAGTGCTGATAATATGCTGATGTTTTAATTGTTGCAGGGCAGTGCTTACACCTAGCCAAGGACGTTTCAGCTTCTCACTCTGTCCTGCCAGCAGGCAGGCTGGGGGTGCACGAGCTGGGAGGAGGGCCGGAATGCTCGGGGTTAGGCTGGGCATCGGGCAGTGGGTGGTGAGCAATTGCATTGTGCATCACTTGTTTCGTACACGTTATTACTAGTAGTACTATTATCATCATTATTGTCATTATTATTATTGTTGTTGTTATTTTCTTGTCTTTATCTCAACTGACGGGCTTCACTTTCCCGTTTCTCTCTCCCATCCCAGAGAAGGAGGGGGGGAGGTGAGCGAACAGCCGTGTGTTGATTAGCTGCCCGCTGGGTTAAACCACAACAGAAAGAAAAGCTGTAAATGAACTTGTAAAAGAAATGAAGAAAATTGCACATGTCCCAGTGCAGATCTCAAATGGAATCGATCTAAGAGGATGCTGGGAGGGGACTTTATGGGTGGTGATTGGCTTGCTAAAATAAGGATGGTTGTATTGGGGATATGTGGAGGATTGTTAATAATTCCATGTTTAATTCTTTGTATTACCAGACTAATACACTCGGTTACACAAGGAATGCAAATATCTGCAGTACCTGTTGACCCAGAAGCAGGGAAAGAGAAAACCCATTCCCTGATGATAATAAAAACAAACAAAAATCCCAAATTGGTATCAATTGGTATCAATTCGGCAAGTATTGACTTGATTGGAAAGGAAAACACGAACCAATGCCATGAAAAAGGAGATGGGGGATTGTGAAACGTGTTTGTCTGATCCGTGTCAATATGGAACAATGCTAGGGCCTCATGGTACGATGAATGTGACCTTCTGTCCTACAGACCCTTGTATAACCACAAATCTAAGAAAAACAGAGTGGTTAATGTATATAGTTTTTGTATCTTGCAAAGGAATGTTTTAGCAATTCCTGTCAATAGAGAGCTTGAAGGGAAATGTATTTGTAGGCTTTTCCTTGAAGGCTCTGATATCTGGGCCGGGGGGGGGGGGGCGCGGTTCAGAATAGCTGCTCGCTATTATGACTATTGCATGGGACACTATGCAAGTCTCTGATATCTGGCCAGGAGACTAAGGAGGCGGGGAAAGCTGAAGAACGATGAAAAGACAAAGCTTGCAGGGGACGCTGCACAAGTCTCTGACATACAGCCAAGTTGGACAAAGGAGAGGGACAAGAGGGAGGAAGACTACGAGCCTTCAGCATGAGGGACCACCGGAGACTGTTACGCACGCTCCAGTAGGAGGGTGTGGATTCCGGAAACTAATTATAATAACCCTGTTTCTTTTTTAGAAGTAGTAATGAATATGTGTTAGCCTAGGAGCATAAAAATCAGCTGCTTGATGTAACTGGTGTGCGTCTTGGTGGATCAGACTCCCAGCGCAGTTTGCTTACCTCTATTCCTTTAATAGATTGTAAACTTTGATTGTAGTCCTATTTTGAAGACTGAGCCATTTATAACAGTAGTGAGGACTCCCGCCAGCCCTTCTCTGTCACCTTTAGCTCCCCTCCCTTCCCCCATCAAACCTAGTTTAAAGCCCTGGTAATCAGCTCAGAGAGCTTGCTCCCCAACACACTTGCGCCCCACCTCCCCAGTCCTGGTCCCCAGATTTTTGCGCCAGGAACATGATTCCACAGAACCTTTAAGCCTTTCTGTAGCTGTAAAGATGCTGAAATGGTCCCTGGCTTAAGAAGAACTAGTTCCCCGCCTGGCACTACGAATCGTTGCTTAGGGCTAAAAGCTGAGGCTCTTGTCTGTTACGTGAACAGCCAGGGAGACTCAGCCTCCCTTCTCTGTTGAGTTCGGTGCTGCCTAGCCTTAACATTTTCAGTACTCAGTAGCGTCCCCCAGGCTCTTGTATTTTGAGAGGGATTGCACTCCCCTTACATCATATGGGAATCCCAGTTTTCTGTCTCACGGGTGAATGGTGTAAGGCACTTACAAATCAATGCAGATTGTTGTTGTTGTCCATTGCCATGTAAATTAAGGCCATGCAAGTACCTTCTCCTGTTTCTTCTTCCCTTTCATTTGTTGTCTGGTTTCTACAAAATATTACATATTTGGTGAAATGCCTTAAAACAACATTACTTTTTAATTAACAACTTTTTTTTTTTTCTCTCTCTAGGTCTGCCAGTAGCTGACAGAGTAGAAAGGTGTGCTTCTCTCCCTTTCTTGTACAGAGTTAGAGGCAATGCCTGATATCCGGCCGAGAAGGACAAGGACAAAGCCTGGGAGGAAGACTATGAGCCTTCAGCACGAGAGACCCCCAGAGGGACCACCGGGGACTGATACGCATGAGCCAGTGGGAGGGTTCGGAATCTGGGAACTAGTTATAATAACCCTGCCTTTTTCCAGAAGTAGTAATGAACATGTATTAGCCTAGGAGCAGAAAAAGCTGGTGCCTGATGTAACGCGTGTGCGTGTTGGAGGAGCCCAGACTCCCCACGCACCCAGTGCTCTTTACTTGCCTTTTATTAACCCCATAAATAAATCTCATAAAGCTAAGTTGACTCGGAATTTATAACAGTATGATGAAAACTGTTGCATTCCAAGCTGGGAAGGGGAGAGGAAGATGTTCATGTATACGTGAGAATTGTACTCAAACAACTGATTACACTTTTGCATACACCTTTTAAGGGAAAACTTTAAACGTGAGAAGCAACAGGCAGTTTTCTACGTTTCCTGATATGATAACACGGTATATAATATAGGGATGATATCATACCTATAGTCTGCTGCAGGCTGAAAAGTAGCCTGTGCCTCAGGTACCGTTTTATGCCTTTGCTTTTGCTACTACATCCCTGTAAGTCTTCAAAAGGGAAATGAAATTATCCTGCCCAGAAGAAACACCGTCCAGAAGACACTTGACTTGTTAGGGCCTGAATTCTCAATGAAACCAAAGGCAGGGATCTTACTGACCTGAAGAAAGAGGCTTTCATCTCTCCTGGCTTGTTTACTCCTGAAGGAGCGTGAAAGAGACACGTGTCCTTGTGTGTGAAGAGGAGGTGAAGGAACAGCTAGTGCAAGGAACACACAAATCCATTGCGCCAGACCAATAGGTGGTTGTCTCTGAGCTGGGAGACTGCCACAGAAACACAGAATTATCTAGGTTGGAAGAGACCTCCAAGATCACCGAGTCCAACCTCTGACCTAACACTAACCAGTCCTCCACTACACCATATCACTGAGCTCTACATCTAAATGTCTTTTAAAGACACCCAGGGATGGAGGCTCAACCACTTCCCTGGGCAGCCCGTTCCAATGCCTAGCAGCCCTTTCAGTAAAGAAGTTCTTCATATTATCCAACCTAAACCTCCCCTGGCACAACTTTAGGCCATTTCTCCTCGTCCTGTCACCAGGCACGTGGGAAAATAGACCAAGCCCCACCTCGCTACAGCTTCCTTTAAGGTACCTGTAGAGTGTGATAAGGCCGCCCCTGAGCCTCCTTTTCTCCGGGCTGAACAAGCCCAGCTCCCTCAGCCGCTCCTCGTAGGACTTGTTCTCCAGACCCCTCACCAGCTTCGTCGCCCTTCTTGGGACTCGCTCGAGCACCTCAATGTCCTTCTTGTAGCGAGGGGCCCAAAACTGAACACAGTACTCGAGGTGCGGCCTCACCAGAGCTGAGTACAGGGGGACAATCACTTCCCTAGCCCTGCTGGCCACACCGCTTCTTATGCAAGCCAGGATGCTGTTGGCCTTCTTGGCCACCTGAGCACCTGAGTGGGCTGGCTCATATTCAGCCCACTATCCACCAATACTCCCAGGTCCTTCTCCGCCAGGCAGCTTTCCAACCACTCAGCCATCTTCAAACTTCCAGATCTAGAGGAACACGTTGGCTGCAGCCTAACAGCCACGTGTATGGAAGCTCCCCCAAGCCAACCAATCTTCTCCCCGTGACCTGCCAGAAAACAGCTGTCCTGGTTTCAGCTAGGATAGAGTTAATTTTCCTCCTAGGAGCTGGTAGGGTGCTCTGTTGTGGATTAGGATGAACACAGAATCACAGAATCACACAGAATTTCTAGGTTGGAAGAGACCTCAAGATCGTCGAGTCCAACCTCTGACCTAACACTAACAGTCCTCCACTAAACCATATCCCTAAGCTCTACAGCTAAACGTCTTTTAAAGACCTCCAGTGAGGGTGACTCCACCACTTCCCTGGGCAGCCTGTTCCAATGCCTAACAACCCTTTCGGTAAAGAAGTTCTTCCTACCATCCAACCTAAAACTCCCCTGGCACAACTTTAGCCCATTCCCCCTCGTCCTGTCACCAGGCACGTGGGAGAACAGACCGACCCCCACCTCGCTGCAGCCTCCTTTAAGGTACCTGTAGAGAGCAATAAGGTCGCCCCTGAGCCTCCTCTTCTCCAGGCTGAACAAGCCCAGCTCCCTCAGCCGCTCCTCGTAGGACTTGTTCTCCAGACCCCTCACCAGCTTCGTCGCCCTTCTCTGGACTCGCTCAAGCACCTCAATGTCCTTCTTGTAGCGAGGGGCCCAAAACTGAACACAGTACTCGAGGTGCAGCCTCACCAGAGCCGAGTACAGGGGGACGATCACTTCCCTAGCCCTGCTGGCCACACTGCTTCTTATACAAGCCAGGATGCTGTTGGCCTTCTTGGCCACCTGAGCACACCGCTGGCTCATATTCAGCCGACTGTCAACCAATACTCCCAGGTCCTTCTCCACCAGGCAGCTTTCCAACCATTCCTCTCCCAGTCTGTAGCTCTGCTTGGGGTTATTGCGCCCCAGGCGCAGGACCCGGCACTCGGCCTTGTCGATTTTCATGCAGTTGACCTCAGCCCATCGGTGCAGCCTATCCAGATCCTCCTGCAGAGCCTTCCTACCCTCAAGCAGATCGACGCATGCACCTAACTTGGTGTCATCTGCGAACTTACTGAGGGTGCACTCAATGCCCTCATCCAGATCATCGATGACGATATTAAAGAGGACCAGCCCCAGCACCGAGCCCTGGGGAACGCCACTAGTGACTGGCCTCCAACTGGATTTGACTCCATTCACCACGACTCTTTGGGCCCGGCTATCCAGCCAGTTTCTAACCCAACGAAGCGTATGCCAGTCCAAGCCAAGAGCAGCCAGTTTCTTGAGGAGAATGCTGTGGGAAATGGTGTCAAAAGCCTTGCTGAAGTCAACATAGACCACATCCACAGCCTTCCCCTCATCCACCAAGAGCGTCACTTTGTCATAGAAGGAGATCAGGTTCGTCAAGCAGGACCAGCCTTTCATAAACCCATGCTGACTGGGCCTGATCGCCTGCTTGCCCTGCAAGTGCCGTGTGATGACTCTCAAGACAATCTGCTCCATGAGCTTCCCTGGCACTGAGGTCGAACTGACAGGCCTATAGTTCCCCGGGTCTGCCCTCTGGCCCTTCTTGTAGATGGGCATCACGTTTGCTAGCCGCCAGTCAACTGGGACCTCCCCTGATAGCCAGGACTGCTGATAAATGATGGAAAGCGGTTTGGCCAGCTCCTCCGCCAGTTCTCTCAGTACCCTCGGGTGGATCCCATTCGGCCCCATCGACTTGCGCACATCCAAGTGCCGTAGCAGGTCACCAACCATTTCTTCGTGGATAGTGAGGGCCACATTCTGCTCCCCATCCCCTTCCGCCAGCTCAGGGTACTGGATATCCAGAGAACAACCGGTATTGCTGCTAAAGACTGAGGCGAAGAAGGCATTAAGCACCTCCGCCTTTTCCTCATCTTGTGTAACAAGGTTTCCCCCCGCATCCAGTAAAAGATGGAGATTCTCCTTGGTCCTCCGTTTTGTGTTGATGTATTTGTAAAAAGATTTTTTGTTGTCTTTAACGGCAGTAGCCAGATTGAGCTCCAGATGAGCTTTGGCCTTTCTAATTTTGTCCCTGCACAGCCTCGTAACATCCTTATAGTCCTCCTCAGTGGCCCGCCCTTTTTTCCAAAGATTAGAACCCCCCTTTTTTCTCCTAAGCTCAAGCTGCAACTCTCTGTTGAGTGTGCTGGGTCTGGCTGGAGTGTTGACTTTCCCGGTAGCAGCCCATACAGTGCTGTGCTCTGCACTTGTGGCTGGAACAGCAGTGTTATCACACCAGTGTTGTGTCTACTGCTGGGCAGCAGTGGCACAGCATCGGGCCTCTGTCTAACCCTCCTAGGGGGTGGGCAAAAAGTGAGAAGAGAAACATCACTAGGGCAGCTGACCTAAACCAACCAAAGGGGTATTCCATGCCATGTGATGTCACACAGCAATAAAAGGTGGAAACAGGAAGAAGAGGGGAGGGGTGGGCTCTCGTTGTGAAGACGTCGGTCCTCCTCCCGAACACCGGCTACGTGCGTTGAGGCCCTGCTGCAAGGAGGTGGTCAATCATCGCTCATTTGTGGGAAGTAAAGAGCAATTTCTTTCCTCTGCACTTCCACATAGCCTTCATTGATTTTGTTTGTTTTCCTCCCTTCTTTTTATTTTCCCTTTCCCCCTCCCTTTTCCCCTTTCCCTTTTATTTCCCTTTAGTTAAATTGTTTAGTTCATAATAATCTTTATTTAATTATTATGATTATTTCCCTTTAATTAAATTATCCTTATCTCAACCCGTGAGTTGTTCTTTGCTTTACTTCTCCCCCTCCTCATCTAAAAAGAGGGGGAGTGAGAGAGCGGTTGTGGGGTTTAGCTGCCCAGCACGGTAAAACCACCACAGTCCTTTTTGGCGCCCAACGTGGGGCTCGAAGGGTTGAGATAACAATAGAATTGATTAAAACGCGTACAACTAACACACTTACTTGCTAGTAACCATGTTCATTGTTCTGTTAATAATGGCTTTGACTATATGTCATGCAATCCGTGTCATATTCTCCTTTCTCTTATATATTCGATCCGACAAAGTGCTGCAATCGGTGTTCACTTTTTTTAATTCGCTGTGCTGCCAAGCACTGACCTTGGGTTTAATCTGGAATTCAGGCTCTGCGCTGTTATCATTTGGGTCTCATGGAAACTATCTTTTAGAGAATATTCAGAACTACACTGCCTTCCTTTCCTCATCTGGACACCAGGTTATTAATAATATTAGGAATGGTACTTTTCCCTTCTTTCACAGTGGGTTAATTACAACAGTTTGGGAGTATTTTGAAGATCCATCTGTAACCCATGTATTGCTATTTCTAATTCTGAATAACAGGTTTCATTTTCTCTCTAAGATTAGTCGATTGTTTAGAAAGCTTACTTGGGAATCTGTCTCAAAACAGTCTTGTGGCGAGTGGCAAGGTGTGTGGGATGATGTTGGCAGATACCTGTCACGAGTGTCTCCTCCAATAGTTTTGAACTTCACCCCTGAGCAAGTGCTAAATCCTAAAAACCTGGTAGAAAGTTTGAGAGTTGTATGTGCTGACCCTGATAATGCCGGAGAACGACAGCTTGCAGCATTGTGCTGGGTCCTGGCTTACTCCTATCAAACACTGTTTAACATCATCCAGCAACTTGAAGAGAGGGAGGAAGTCTCTGAATCTGATGACCAAGTAACACATGCAGTGGCTGACCCAGAGGACCAACCGACTATGGTATCAGTCGCCCCCATAGTCAAGTCAAAACAATGGAAACAGAGGTCAGCTCGTTTAGTAAGGGAAGAAACCTCTTCTAAGAAGGAGGGAGAAGGGGAAATGGCAAGCACCTCTAAAGCAGAGCCATCACAAAACAGCAGGAAGAAGAGATGGAAATCATAAAGGAATCAGAAATCACTCGATCCTTGTCCATGAGTGATTTGCGAGAAATACGAAAGGATTATGGTCGATGCCCAGGTGAACACATCCTCACCTGGCTGCTTCGATGCTGGGATGCTGGGGCCAATAGCCAACAATTAGAAGGCAATGAAGCCAAGCAGCTGGGATCCCTCTCTAGAGAAAGGGTAATTGACAAAGTAATCGGGAGAGGAGCACAGGCCCTCAGCCTCTGGAGACGACTCCTGGCAGCTGTGAGAGAAAGATATCCCCATAAGGAAGATATTGTATATCACGTAGGCAAGTGGACCACTATGGATAAAGGTCTCCAGCATCTGCGGGAATTAGCTGTGCGGGAGATGATTTATAGTGATTTGGACAATGCCCAGACACCTCAAGACCCCGATGAAGTCCAGTGCACAACATCCGTGTGGCGTAAATTTGTGCGGAGTGCACCATCAGCACATGCCAGTACACTGGCAGTAATTAACTGGGATGAGGGGATGGGACCAACAGTGTATAATCTGACCTGCCAGCTTCAAAAATATGAAGACAATCTCTCTGCTCCGCTACAGTCCTGTGTCTCAGCTGTGGAGAAACTGTCTGAAAGACTTGACCAGCTTGTGGAACGAGCATATTCCCCATATTCCCCCTCATCTAGACAGGGTGATATTTCAGCCACTAAGAATCAGCATTTGCCTGCTCAAGAGAGAGAGTATCCAAGACGCACACCACTTGGCACCTTGTGGTTTTATCTGCGTGACCATGGGGAAGATATGAGCAAATGGGATGGTGTACCTACTTCAACCCTAGCTGCTCGGGTACGTGAACTGAAAGGAAACACAGCAGCAAGAAGAGGGGCTCCTAAGAGAAATGTTGCTCCAGTTTCTATTGGGCAGTACCCCAGAGGCAGTAGAAGAGGCAGTAGAGCTGATGTTATTCTTGACCCTGATGAAGGGACCTCTGCCTCTCATTTGCAAGAATTAAGTGGCAGACGCTCCAACCAGGACGAGAGGGGCCCTGCCTCTGGCCAGGTAGAGGAGAGGGATAACCGGATTTATTGGACTGTGTGGATCCGATGGCCTGGCACATCAGAACCACAAGAATACAACGCTCTAGTGGACACTGGCGCACAATGTACCTTAATGCCATCAGGCTACCAAGGGACAGAACTCATCCGTATCTCTGGAGTGACAGGGGGATCCCAACGACTGTCTGTACTGGAAGCTGAAGTGAGTCTAACTGGGAATGAGTGGCAAAAGCATCCCATTGTGACTGGCCCAGAGGCTCCGTGTATCCTTGGCATAGACTACCTCAAGAGAGGGTACTTCAAGGATCCAAAAGGATATCGGTGGGCTTTTGGCATAGCTGCTTTGAGCACAGAGAAGATTAGGCAGCTGTCTACCCTGCCTGGCCTTTCAGAAGACCCTTCTGTTGTAGGATTGCTGAAGGTTGAAGAACAGCAGGTACCAATTGCTACTACAACGGTGCACCGACGGCAATATCGCACCAACCGAGACTCCCTGATTCCCATTCATGAGTTGGTTCACCGACTGGAGAGTCAAGGAGTAATCAGCAAGACTCGCTCACCCTTTAATAGTCCTATATGGCCAGTACGGAAGTCTAATGGCGAGTGGAGGTTAACAGTGGACTATCGAGGCCTGAATGAAGTCACACCACCGCTGAGTGCTGCAGTGCCGGACATGCTAGAACTTCAGTACGAACTAGAGTCAAAGGCAGCCAAGTGGTATGCCACAATTGATATCGCTAACGCATTTTTCTCCATCCCTTTGGCAGCAGCATGCAGGCCGCAGTTTGCTTTCACTTGGAGGGGCATCCAATACACCTGGAACCGGCTGCCCCAGGGGTGGAAGCACAGCCCTACCATTTGCCATGGACTGATCCAGTCTGCACTGGAGAAAGGGGGAGCTCCTGAGCACCTTCAGTACATTGATGACATCCTCGTGTGGGGCAACACAGCAGAAGAAGTTTTTGAGAAAGGGAAGAAAGTAATCCAAATTCTCTTGAAAGCTGGTTTTGCCATTAAACAGAGCAAGGTCAAGGGGCCTGCACAGGAAATCCAGTTCTTGGGGGTAAAATGGCAGGATGGACGTCGCCATATTCCAATGGATGTGATCAATAAAATAACAGCAATGTCTCCGCCAACTAGCAAAAAAGAAACACAAGCTTTCCTAGGCCTCGTGGGATTCTGGAGAATGCATGTGCCAGGCTATAGTCAGCTTGTGAGTCCTCTATATCGAGTGACTCGAAAGAGAAACTATTTCGAGTGGGGCCCTGAGCAACAACAGGCATTTGAACAAATCAAACAAGAAATAGCTCGTGCAGTAGCCCTTGGGCCTGTCCGTACTGGACCAGCTGTGCAAAACATACTTTATACTGCAGCTGGGGAGCATGGGCTCACCTGGAGCCTTTGGCAGAAAACCCCAGAAGAAACTCGAGGTCGACCTCTGGGCTTCTGGAGTCGGGGCTATCGAGGATCAGAAGCCAATTACACCCCAACTGAAAAAGAAATACTCACAGCATATGAGGGTGTTCGAGCTGCTTCAGAAGTTGTGGGTACAGAAGCACGGCTCCTCTTGGCACCGCGGCTACCTGTGTTACACTGGATGTTCAAAGAGAAAATTCCCACTACACACCATGCAACTGATGCTACGTGGAGTAAGTGGATAGCGTTAATTACCCAGCGGGCTCGAATGGGAAAACCTAATCGCCCAGGAATCCTGGAGGAGATTATGGACTGGCCGGAAGGCAGAGATTTTGGAGTGCCAACAGAAGAGGTAACCCGTGCTGAAGAGGCACCACCATACAATGAGTTGCCAGAAGACAGAAAGCACTTTGTGTTGTTTACTGACGGATCCTGCCGTGTGGTAGGGAGCCATCGGAAATGGAAAGCTGCTGTGTGGAGTCCCACACGACGAGTTGTGGAGGCCATGGAAGGGGAAGGCGAGTCGAGTCAGTATGCAGAAGTAAAAGCCATACAACTAGCTCTAGAGATTGCCGAAAGAGAAAAATGGCCAGCATTGTATCTTTATACTGACTCATGGATGGTGGCAAATGCTCTGTGGGGGTGGCTACAGCAATGGAAACAGAGCAACTGGCAGCGCAGAGGTAAACCTATCTGGGCTGCTACCCTGTGGCAAGATATTGCTGCCCGGGTAGAAAACCTGGATGTTAAAGTACGTCATGTAGATGCCCACGTGCCCAAGAGTCGCGCTACTGAAGAACATCAGAACAACGAAGAAGTGGATCGAGCTTCGAAAATTGAAGTGGCTCAGGTGGACCTAGACTGGGAACGTAAGGGTGAGCTGTTTGTAGCTCGATGGGCCCATGAAACATCAGGACATCTGGGGGGGGATGCCACTTACAGATGGGCTCGTGATCAAGGGGTGGACTTGACCATTGAGGCCATCACACAGGTTACCCATGAGTGTGAGACCTGTGCTGCAATCAAGAAAGCCATGAAGGTAAAATCTCCCTGGAACAGGGGGAGATGGCTAGGGTTTCAATATGGTGAGGCCTGGCAAATTGACTATATCGGACCACTCCCACAAACCCGCCAAGGCAAACGATACATACTCACCATGGTAGAAGCAACTACTGGGTGGCTGGAAACATACCCTGTAAACCATGCCACGGCCCGAAACACTATTTTGGGCCTGGAAAGACAAGTATTGTGGCGTCATGGTACACCCGAGAGAATTGAATCTGACAATGGGAGTCATTTCCGAAACAATCTTGTTACCTCCTGGGCCAAGAGGCATGGTATTGAGTGGGTGTACCACATCCCTTATCACCCACAAGCCTCTGGGAAGGTTGAGAGGTACAATGGACTGTTAAAGACTATGTTACGAGCATTAGGTGCTGGGACATGGAAACAATGGGACACATATCTACCAGAAGCCACTTGGCTAGTTAACAATAGGGGGTCTGACAGCCGTGCTGGTCCTGCCGAAACAAAACCCCTACACACTGTGAAAGGAGCTAAAGTTCCCGTAGTGCATGTAGGAAGGTGGATGGGGAAGGCAGTGTGGGTTGCTCCTGCCTCGGGAAAAGGCAAACCCACTCGTGGGATTGTCTTCGCCCAAGGACCAGGGTGTACCTGGTGGGTCATGCAAAAGAATGCGGATATCAAGCGTGTGCCTCAAGGAGAATTGACTTTGAGAGAAAACTAATCTGTAATCTAAGTTATATGTTGTAGGAAGATGCTGTAGGATCAACGACAGGTCAACTTTGCAAGGAGCCGGGCAGTGCAACAAGGACTTGAGCTAAGCTGGTGCTGGTGACCAGACATCCAACTCCACCTGCCCTGAGTGGCCACTTTGGCAGGTGAAGACCTAGTCATCAACAGTTCTTATGAACATTTTCCAGAAAAGACCTATGGAATGAAAAGATACACCTGCCTATTAATCCTGTCCTGTTAAATCCTTGTCCTGTTAAAGGACAAGGAATAATGATGAGAATGCTTGTATGCTAAAGTATGGGGATCTGAGTGTGACACAAATGCTGTGGAATAAGAGGTGGAGGTTGTGCTGGGTCTGGCTGGAGTGTTGACTTTCCCGGTAGCAGCCCATACAGTGCTGTGCTCTGCACTTGTGGCTGGAACAGCAGTGTTATCACACCAGTGTTGTGTCTACTGCTGGGCAGCAGTGGCACAGCATCGGGCCTCTGTCTAACCCTCCTAGGGGGTGGGCAAAAAGTGAGAAGAGAAACATCACTAGGGCAGCTGACCTAAACCAACCAAAGGGGTATTCCATGCCATGTGATGTCACACAGCAATAAAAGGTGGAAACAGGAAGAAGAGGGGAGGGGTGGGCTCTCGTTGTGAAGACGTCGGTCCTCCTCCCGAACACCGGCTACGTGCGTTGAGGCCCTGCTGCAAGGAGGTGGTCAATCATCGCTCATTTGTGGGAAGTAAAGAGCAATTTCTTTCCTCTGCACTTCCACATAGCCTTCATTGATTTTGTTTGTTTTCCTCCCTTCTTTTTATTTTCCCTTTCCCCCTCCCTTTTCCCCTTTCCCTTTTATTTCCCTTTAGTTAAATTGTTTAGTTCATAATAATCTTTATTTAATTATTATGATTATTTCCCTTTAATTAAATTATCCTTATCTCAACCCGTGAGTTGTTCTTTGCTTTACTTCTCCCCCTCCTCATCTAAAAAGAGGGGGAGTGAGAGAGCGGTTGTGGGGTTTAGCTGCCCAGCACGGTAAAACCACCACATTGAGCCAGGCCGGTCTTCTTCCACGTCGGCTCGTCTTTGGGCACGTGGGGACAGACCGCTCCTGCGCCATTAAGATTGCCTTCTTGAAGAGCGCCCAGCCTTCCTGGACTCCTCTGCCCTTCAGAACCGCCTCCCAAGAGACTCTAGCAACCAGTGTCCTGAGCAGCTCAAAGTCAGCCCTCCGGAAGTCCAATACAGCGGTTTTACTGGTCCCCTTCCTGGCCTCGCCAAGAATAGAGAACTCCACCATTTCGTGGTCACTCTGCCCAAGACAGCTTCCGACCACCGCACCTCCCACCAGTCCTTCTCTGTTTGTGAAGAGAAGGTCTAGCGGGGCACCACCCCTGGTAGGCTCACTAACCGGCTGCGTCAGGAAGCTATCTTCCACGCTCTCCAGAAACCTCCTAGACTGCTTTCTCTGGGCTGTGTTGTGCTTCCAGGATATGTCAGGGAAGTTGAAGTCCCCCACGAGAACAAGCGCCGACGATTTCGCAACTTCTGTCAGCCGCCTGTAGAACTCCTCATCCGTCTCCTCATCCCGGTTCGGCGGTCTATAACAGACCGCGACCGGGACGCTAGCCTTGTTGGCCTTCCCGCCGATCCTAACCCAAAGGGACTCAACCTTGTCATTCCCAGCCTCGAGTTCCACAACATCGAAAGATTCTCTAATATAGGGAGCCACACCACCACCCCTTCTGTGCTGCCTGTCCCTTCAGAAGAGCTTATAGCCAGTCATTGCAGCACTCCAGTCATGAGAGTGGTCTCACCACCACGTCTCCGTGATGGCAACCAAGTCGTAGCCTGCCTGCTGCACGATGGCTTCCAGCTCCTCCTGTTTGTTAGCCATGCTGCGTGCACTGCTGTAGATGCACTTCAGCTGGGCCACTGCCTTATCCCCCGGCCTTGCCATTGTTCCCCCTGGCACAGCTCCAACAAGCCTTGAGCGAACCAACGGCTGTGCGAACGGCTGTGTGGTGCTTAGCTGCCGGCTGGGGGAAGCCACGATGACTGCAATGTAGTCATGTAACCAAATTAAAGCCAAAACTTTCAGCCCGGTCCTTGACCTGAATAGGGAGTGAGGATCCGGATCCTGGCATTTATACGTGATAGTTTATATGCAAGCAAAGTCAATACTGCAGTCGGAGGTCATGGCGCTAGATTTTGAAAAGGCCGGCATAAAGAAGAGATCTCAGAAAAGCAAATCTAAGCAACGTTAATGTCAAGTAAAGTCTTTCGGATTGCTATATTCCTTATCTGTCGTGACTAGACAGATGAAAATCTATGACGGCAATTTTGCCATTTAGGTCATTTTCTTTGTTTCTTTTATTTCTTCTCTTTATGTTGATTTATCTTATTTTAACAGGCTCTGTACTAACTTTCCTCACAGAATGACTAGCAGAAATATGACCCTCACATGCCTTTTGTATTTAATTCATTAGGTCAACTCTAAGCACTAAGCCCCTTGTCAGGTTCTTTCTGTTAGCAATAAGGAGCAATTGAACCTTAAACATTGAAACGAGGTTGATGAGCCTATTCCACAAGGTCTCATGACTCCACACATGTGAAGTGAAATCTGCCAGGTGCGGATCATTTGACCTTAGCTATATAGGAAGCATGAGGAGTTCTGGGAAGAGTTGCCACTCGAGGGGAGTCTGAGGTTCATGTTGCTTAGGGTGCTTTTCTACTGTGCGGGTGAAATGGACGTAGTGTTCCAAAATAGGCTGCTTTTTCTTCGTGTTTTCTACCATCTCTGAGAAATAGTTCTGGACGCTCTATGAGCTAGTAACATCGGCGTTAACTACTCAGAACACAAAAACCCATGTGGTGCTCCTTCCCTGTGAAGTTCTTCGTCAGTGAGTCGAATTCAGAAGCTCGCAGGCAAGTGTTTCGGGGTTAAAAATTTGATTTGGGTTGGGTAGGGGAGCTTGAGGACGCTGGTCCCCAGTCCTGGTCCCCAGTCCTGGTCCCCAGTCCTGGTCCCCAGTCCTGGTCCCCAGTCCTGGTCCCCAGTCCTGGTCCCCAGTCCTGGTCCCCAGTCCTGGTCCCCAGTCCTGGTCCCCAGTCCTGGTCCCCAGTCCTGGTCCCCAGTCCTGGTCCCCAGTCCTGGTCCCCAGTCCTGGTCCCCAGTCCTGGTCCCCAGTCCTGGTCCCCAGTCCTGGTCCCCAGTCCTGGTCCCCAGTCCTGGTCCCCAGTCCTGGTCCCCAGTCCTGGTCCCCAGTCCTGGTCCCCAGTCCTGGTCCCCAGTCCTGGTCCCCAGTCCTGGTCCCCAGTCCTGGTCCCCAGTCCTGGTCCCCAGTCCTGGTCCCCAGTCCTGGTCCCCAGTCCTGGTCCCCAGTCCTGGTCCCCAGTCCTGGTCCCCAGTCCTGGTCCCCAGTCCTGGTCCCCAGTCCTGGTCCCCAGTCCTGGTCCCCAGTCCTGGTCCCCAGTCCTGGTCCCCAGTCCTGGTCCCCAGTCCTGGTCCCCAGTCCTGGTCCCCAGTCCTGGTCCCCAGTCCTGGTCCCCAGTCCTGGTCCCCAGTCCTGGTCCCCAGTCCTGGTCCCCAGTCCTGGTCCCCAGTCCTGGTCCCCAGTCCTGGTCCCCAGTCCTGGTCCCCAGTCCTGGTCCCCAGTCCTGGTCCCCAGTCCTGGTCCCCAGTCCTGGTCCCCAGTCCTGGTCCCCAGTCCTGGTCCCCAGTCCTGGTCCCCAGTCCTGGTCCCCAGTCCTGGTCCCCAGTCCTGGTCCCCAGTCCTGGTCCCCAGTCCTGGTCCCCAGTCCTGGTCCCCAGTCCTGGTCCCCAGTCCTGGTCCCCAGTCCTGGTCCCCAGTCCTGGTCCCCAGTCCTGGTCCCCAGTCCTGGTCCCCAGTCCTGGTCCCCAGTCCTGGTCCCCAGTCCTGGTCCCCAGTCCTGGTCCCCAGTCCTGGTCCCCAGTCCTGGTCCCCAGTCCTGGTCCCCAGTCCTGGTCCCCAGTCCTGGTCCCCAGTCCTGGTCCCCAGTCCTGGTCCCCAGTCCTGGTCCCCAGTCCTGGTCCCCAGTCCTGGTCCCCAGTCCTGGTCCCCAGTCCTGGTCCCCAGTCCTGGTCCCCAGTCCTGGTCCCCAGTCCTGGTCCCCAGTCCTGGTCCCCAGTCCTGGTCCCCAGTCCTGGTCCCCAGTCCTGGTCCCCAGTCCTGGTCCCCAGTCCTGGTCCCCAGTCCTGGTCCCCAGTCCTGGTCCCCAGTCCTGGTCCCCAGTCCTGGTCCCCAGTCCTGGTCCCCAGTCCTGGTCCCCAGTCCTGGTCCCCAGTCCTGGTCCCCAGTCCTGGTCCCCAGTCCTGGTCCCCAGTCCTGGTCCCCAGTCCTGGTCCCCAGTCCTGGTCCCCAGTCCTGGTCCCCAGTCCTGGTCCCCAGTCCTGGTCCCCAGTCCTGGTCCCCAGTCCTGGTCCCCAGTCCTGGTCCCCAGTCCTGGTCCCCAGTCCTGGTCCCCAGTCCTGGTCCCCAGTCCTGGTCCCCAGTCCTGGTCCCCAGTCCTGGTCCCCAGTCCTGGTCCCCAGTCCTGGTCCCCAGTCCTGGTCCCCAGTCCTGGTCCCCAGTCCTGGTCCCCAGTCCTGGTCCCCAGTCCTGGTCCCCAGTCCTGGTCCCCAGTCCTGGTCCCCAGTCCTGGTCCCCAGTCCTGGTCCCCAGTCCTGGTCCCCAGTCCTGGTCCCCAGTCCTGGTCCCCAGTCCTGGTCCCCAGTCCTGGTCCCCAGTCCTGGTCCCCAGTCCTGGTCCCCAGTCCTGGTCCCCAGTCCTGGTCCCCAGTCCTGGTCCCCAGTCCTGGTCCCCAGTCCTGGTCCCCAGTCCTGGTCCCCAGTCCTGGTCCCCAGTCCTGGTCCCCAGTCCTGGTCCCCAGTCCTGGTCCCCAGTCCTGGTCCCCAGTCCTGGTCCCCAGTCCTGGTCCCCAGTCCTGGTCCCCAGTCCTGGTCCCCAGTCCTGGTCCCCAGTCCTGGTCCCCAGTCCTGGTCCCCAGTCCTGGTCCCCAGTCCTGGTCCCCAGTCCTGGTCCCCAGTCCTGGTCCCCAGTCCTGGTCCCCAGTCCTGGTCCCCAGTCCTGGTCCCCAGTCCTGGTCCCCAGTCCTGGTCCCCAGTCCTGGTCCCCAGTCCTGGTCCCCAGTCCTGGTCCCCAGTCCTGGTCCCCAGTCCTGGTCCCCAGTCCTGGTCCCCAGTCCTGGTCCCCAGTCCTGGTCCCCAGTCCTGGTCCCCAGTCCTGGTCCCCAGTCCTGGTCCCCAGTCCTGGTCCCCAGTCCTGGTCCCCAGTCCTGGTCCCCAGTCCTGGTCCCCAGTCCTGGTCCCCAGTCCTGGTCCCCAGTCCTGGTCCCCAGTCCTGGTCCCCAGTCCTGGTCCCCAGTCCTGGTCCCCAGTCCTGGTCCCCAGTCCTGGTCCCCAGTCCTGGTCCCCAGTCCTGGTCCCCAGTCCTGGTCCCCAGTCCTGGTCCCCAGTCCTGGTCCCCAGTCCTGGTCCCCAGTCCTGGTCCCCAGTCCTGGTCCCCAGTCCTGGTCCCCAGTCCTGGTCCCCAGTCCTGGTCCCCAGTCCTGGTCCCCAGTCCTGGTCCCCAGTCCTGGTCCCCAGTCCTGGTCCCCAGTCCTGGTCCCCAGTCCTGGTCCCCAGTCCTGGTCCCCAGTCCTGGTCCCCAGTCCTGGTCCCCAGTCCTGGTCCCCAGTCCTGGTCCCCAGTCCTGGTCCCCAGTCCTGGTCCCCAGTCCTGGTCCCCAGTCCTGGTCCCCAGTCCTGGTCCCCAGTCCTGGTCCCCAGTCCTGGTCCCCAGTCCTGGTCCCCAGTCCTGGTCCCCAGTCCTGGTCCCCAGTCCTGGTCCCCAGTCCTGGTCCCCAGTCCTGGTCCCCAGTCCTGGTCCCCAGTCCTGGTCCCCAGTCCTGGTCCCCAGTCCTGGTCCCCAGTCCTGGTCCCCAGTCCTGGTCCCCAGTCCTGGTCCCCAGTCCTGGTCCCCAGTCCTGGTCCCCAGTCCTGGTCCCCAGTCCTGGTCCCCAGTCCTGGTCCCCAGTCCTGGTCCCCAGTCCTGGTCCCCAGTCCTGGTCCCCAGTCCTGGTCCCCAGTCCTGGTCCCCAGTCCTGGTCCCCAGTCCTGGTCCCCAGTCCTGGTCCCCAGTCCTGGTCCCCAGTCCTGGTCCCCAGTCCTGGTCCCCAGTCCTGGTCCCCAGTCCTGGTCCCCAGTCCTGGTCCCCAGTCCTGGTCCCCAGTCCTGGTCCCCAGTCCTGGTCCCCAGTCCTGGTCCCCAGTCCTGGTCCCCAGTCCTGGTCCCCAGTCCTGGTCCCCAGTCCTGGTCCCCAGTCCTGGTCCCCAGTCCTGGTCCCCAGTCCTGGTCCCCAGTCCTGGTCCCCAGTCCTGGTCCCCAGTCCTGGTCCCCAGTCCTGGTCCCCAGTCCTGGTCCCCAGTCCTGGTCCCCAGTCCTGGTCCCCAGTCCTGGTCCCCAGTCCTGGTCCCCAGTCCTGGTCCCCAGTCCTGGTCCCCAGTCCTGGTCCCCAGTCCTGGTCCCCAGTCCTGGTCCCCAGTCCTGGTCCCCAGTCCTGGTCCCCAGTCCTGGTCCCCAGTCCTGGTCCCCAGTCCTGGTCCCCAGTCCTGGTCCCCAGTCCTGGTCCCCAGTCCTGGTCCCCAGTCCTGGTCCCCAGTCCTGGTCCCCAGTCCTGGTCCCCAGTCCTGGTCCCCAGTCCTGGTCCCCAGTCCTGGTCCCCAGTCCTGGTCCCCAGTCCTGGTCCCCAGTCCTGGTCCCCAGTCCTGGTCCCCAGTCCTGGTCCCCAGTCCTGGTCCCCAGTCCTGGTCCCCAGTCCTGGTCCCCAGTCCTGGTCCCCAGTCCTGGTCCCCAGTCCTGGTCCCCAGTCCTGGTCCCCAGTCCTGGTCCCCAGTCCTGGTCCCCAGTCCTGGTCCCCAGTCCTGGTCCCCAGTCCTGGTCCCCAGTCCTGGTCCCCAGTCCTGGTCCCCAGTCCTGGTCCCCAGTCCTGGTCCCCAGTCCTGGTCCCCAGTCCTGGTCCCCAGTCCTGGTCCCCAGTCCTGGTCCCCAGTCCTGGTCCCCAGTCCTGGTCCCCAGTCCTGGTCCCCAGTCCTGGTCCCCAGTCCTGGTCCCCAGTCCTGGTCCCCAGTCCTGGTCCCCAGTCCTGGTCCCCAGTCCTGGTCCCCAGTCCTGGTCCCCAGTCCTGGTCCCCAGTCCTGGTCCCCAGTCCTGGTCCCCAGTCCTGGTCCCCAGTCCTGGTCCCCAGTCCTGGTCCCCAGTCCTGGTCCCCAGTCCTGGTCCCCAGTCCTGGTCCCCAGTCCTGGTCCCCAGTCCTGGTCCCCAGTCCTGGTCCCCAGTCCTGGTCCCCAGTCCTGGTCCCCAGTCCTGGTCCCCAGTCCTGGTCCCCAGTCCTGGTCCCCAGTCCTGGTCCCCAGTCCTGGTCCCCAGTCCTGGTCCCCAGTCCTGGTCCCCAGTCCTGGTCCCCAGTCCTGGTCCCCAGTCCTGGTCCCCAGTCCTGGTCCCCAGTCCTGGTCCCCAGTCCTGGTCCCCAGTCCTGGTCCCCAGTCCTGGTCCCCAGTCCTGGTCCCCAGTCCTGGTCCCCAGTCCTGGTCCCCAGTCCTGGTCCCCAGTCCTGGTCCCCAGTCCTGGTCCCCAGTCCTGGTCCCCAGTCCTGGTCCCCAGTCCTGGTCCCCAGTCCTGGTCCCCAGTCCTGGTCCCCAGTCCTGGTCCCCAGTCCTGGTCCCCAGTCCTGGTCCCCAGTCCTGGTCCCCAGTCCTGGTCCCCAGTCCTGGTCCCCAGTCCTGGTCCCCAGTCCTGGTCCCCAGTCCTGGTCCCCAGTCCTGGTCCCCAGTCCTGGTCCCCAGTCCTGGTCCCCAGTCCTGGTCCCCAGTCCTGGTCCCCAGTCCTGGTCCCCAGTCCTGGTCCCCAGTCCTGGTCCCCAGTCCTGGTCCCCAGTCCTGGTCCCCAGTCCTGGTCCCCAGTCCTGGTCCCCAGTCCTGGTCCCCAGTCCTGGTCCCCAGTCCTGGTCCCCAGTCCTGGTCCCCAGTCCTGGTCCCCAGTCCTGGTCCCCAGTCCTGGTCCCCAGTCCTGGTCCCCAGTCCTGGTCCCCAGTCCTGGTCCCCAGTCCTGGTCCCCAGTCCTGGTCCCCAGTCCTGGTCCCCAGTCCTGGTCCCCAGTCCTGGTCCCCAGTCCTGGTCCCCAGTCCTGGTCCCCAGTCCTGGTCCCCAGTCCTGGTCCCCAGTCCTGGTCCCCAGTCCTGGTCCCCAGTCCTGGTCCCCAGTCCTGGTCCCCAGTCCTGGTCCCCAGTCCTGGTCCCCAGTCCTGGTCCCCAGTCCTGGTCCCCAGTCCTGGTCCCCAGTCCTGGTCCCCAGTCCTGGTCCCCAGTCCTGGTCCCCAGTCCTGGTCCCCAGTCCTGGTCCCCAGTCCTGGTCCCCAGTCCTGGTCCCCAGTCCTGGTCCCCAGTCCTGGTCCCCAGTCCTGGTCCCCAGTCCTGGTCCCCAGTCCTGGTCCCCAGTCCTGGTCCCCAGTCCTGGTCCCCAGTCCTGGTCCCCAGTCCTGGTCCCCAGTCCTGGTCCCCAGTCCTGGTCCCCAGTCCTGGTCCCCAGTCCTGGTCCCCAGTCCTGGTCCCCAGTCCTGGTCCCCAGTCCTGGTCCCCAGTCCTGGTCCCCAGTCCTGGTCCCCAGTCCTGGTCCCCAGTCCTGGTCCCCAGTCCTGGTCCCCAGTCCTGGTCCCCAGTCCTGGTCCCCAGTCCTGGTCCCCAGTCCTGGTCCCCAGTCCTGGTCCCCAGTCCTGGTCCCCAGTCCTGGTCCCCAGTCCTGGTCCCCAGTCCTGGTCCCCAGTCCTGGTCCCCAGTCCTGGTCCCCAGTCCTGGTCCCCAGTCCTGGTCCCCAGTCCTGGTCCCCAGTCCTGGTCCCCAGTCCTGGTCCCCAGTCCTGGTCCCCAGTCCTGGTCCCCAGTCCTGGTCCCCAGTCCTGGTCCCCAGTCCTGGTCCCCAGTCCTGGTCCCCAGTCCTGGTCCCCAGTCCTGGTCCCCAGTCCTGGTCCCCAGTCCTGGTCCCCAGTCCTGGTCCCCAGTCCTGGTCCCCAGTCCTGGTCCCCAGTCCTGGTCCCCAGTCCTGGTCCCCAGTCCTGGTCCCCAGTCCTGGTCCCCAGTCCTGGTCCCCAGTCCTGGTCCCCAGTCCTGGTCCCCAGTCCTGGTCCCCAGTCCTGGTCCCCAGTCCTGGTCCCCAGTCCTGGTCCCCAGTCCTGGTCCCCAGTCCTGGTCCCCAGTCCTGGTCCCCAGTCCTGGTCCCCAGTCCTGGTCCCCAGTCCTGGTCCCCAGTCCTGGTCCCCAGTCCTGGTCCCCAGTCCTGGTCCCCAGTCCTGGTCCCCAGTCCTGGTCCCCAGTCCTGGTCCCCAGTCCTGGTCCCCAGTCCTGGTCCCCAGTCCTGGTCCCCAGTCCTGGTCCCCAGTCCTGGTCCCCAGTCCTGGTCCCCAGTCCTGGTCCCCAGTCCTGGTCCCCAGTCCTGGTCCCCAGTCCTGGTCCCCAGTCCTGGTCCCCAGTCCTGGTCCCCAGTCCTGGTCCCCAGTCCTGGTCCCCAGTCCTGGTCCCCAGTCCTGGTCCCCAGTCCTGGTCCCCAGTCCTGGTCCCCAGTCCTGGTCCCCAGTCCTGGTCCCCAGTCCTGGTCCCCAGTCCTGGTCCCCAGTCCTGGTCCCCAGTCCTGGTCCCCAGTCCTGGTCCCCAGTCCTGGTCCCCAGTCCTGGTCCCCAGTCCTGGTCCCCAGTCCTGGTCCCCAGTCCTGGTCCCCAGTCCTGGTCCCCAGTCCTGGTCCCCAGTCCTGGTCCCCAGTCCTGGTCCCCAGTCCTGGTCCCCAGTCCTGGTCCCCAGTCCTGGTCCCCAGTCCTGGTCCCCAGTCCTGGTCCCCAGTCCTGGTCCCCAGTCCTGGTCCCCAGTCCTGGTCCCCAGTCCTGGTCCCCAGTCCTGGTCCCCAGTCCTGGTCCCCAGTCCTGGTCCCCAGTCCTGGTCCCCAGTCCTGGTCCCCAGTCCTGGTCCCCAGTCCTGGTCCCCAGTCCTGGTCCCCAGTCCTGGTCCCCAGTCCTGGTCCCCAGTCCTGGTCCCCAGTCCTGGTCCCCAGTCCTGGTCCCCAGTCCTGGTCCCCA
The DNA here is from genome assembly GCA_963989345.1 of Clangula hyemalis. Next base: position 64,382,095 of record OZ022428.1, on the reverse strand, counting down.
GTCCTGGTCCCCAGTCCTGGTCCCCAGTCCTGGTCCCCAGTCCTGGTCCCCAGTCCTGGTCCCCAGTCCTGGTCCCCAGTCCTGGTCCCCAGTCCTGGTCCCCAGTCCTGGTCCCCAGTCCTGGTCCCCAGTCCTGGTCCCCAGTCCTGGTCCCCAGTCCTGGTCCCCAGTCCTGGTCCCCAGTCCTGGTCCCCAGTCCTGGTCCCCAGTCCTGGTCCCCAGTCCTGGTCCCCAGTCCTGGTCCCCAGTCCTGGTCCCCAGTCCTGGTCCCCAGTCCTGGTCCCCAGTCCTGGTCCCCAGTCCTGGTCCCCAGTCCTGGTCCCCAGTCCTGGTCCCCAGTCCTGGTCCCCAGTCCTGGTCCCCAGTCCTGGTCCCCAGTCCTGGTCCCCAGTCCTGGTCCCCAGTCCTGGTCCCCAGTCCTGGTCCCCAGTCCTGGTCCCCAGTCCTGGTCCCCAGTCCTGGTCCCCAGTCCTGGTCCCCAGTCCTGGTCCCCAGTCCTGGTCCCCAGTCCTGGTCCCCAGTCCTGGTCCCCAGTCCTGGTCCCCAGTCCTGGTCCCCAGTCCTGGTCCCCAGTCCTGGTCCCCAGTCCTGGTCCCCAGTCCTGGTCCCCAGTCCTGGTCCCCAGTCCTGGTCCCCAGTCCTGGTCCCCAGTCCTGGTCCCCAGTCCTGGTCCCCAGTCCTGGTCCCCAGTCCTGGTCCCCAGTCCTGGTCCCCAGTCCTGGTCCCCAGTCCTGGTCCCCAGTCCTGGTCCCCAGTCCTGGTCCCCAGTCCTGGTCCCCAGTCCTGGTCCCCAGTCCTGGTCCCCAGTCCTGGTCCCCAGTCCTGGTCCCCAGTCCTGGTCCCCAGTCCTGGTCCCCAGTCCTGGTCCCCAGTCCTGGTCCCCAGTCCTGGTCCCCAGTCCTGGTCCCCAGTCCTGGTCCCCAGTCCTGGTCCCCAGTCCTGGTCCCCAGTCCTGGTCCCCAGTCCTGGTCCCCAGTCCTGGTCCCCAGTCCTGGTCCCCAGTCCTGGTCCCCAGTCCTGGTCCCCAGTCCTGGTCCCCAGTCCTGGTCCCCAGTCCTGGTCCCCAGTCCTGGTCCCCAGTCCTGGTCCCCAGTCCTGGTCCCCAGTCCTGGTCCCCAGTCCTGGTCCCCAGTCCTGGTCCCCAGTCCTGGTCCCCAGTCCTGGTCCCCAGTCCTGGTCCCCAGTCCTGGTCCCCAGTCCTGGTCCCCAGTCCTGGTCCCCAGTCCTGGTCCCCAGTCCTGGTCCCCAGTCCTGGTCCCCAGTCCTGGTCCCCAGTCCTGGTCCCCAGTCCTGGTCCCCAGTCCTGGTCCCCAGTCCTGGTCCCCAGTCCTGGTCCCCAGTCCTGGTCCCCAGTCCTGGTCCCCAGTCCTGGTCCCCAGTCCTGGTCCCCAGTCCTGGTCCCCAGTCCTGGTCCCCAGTCCTGGTCCCCAGTCCTGGTCCCCAGTCCTGGTCCCCAGTCCTGGTCCCCAGTCCTGGTCCCCAGTCCTGGTCCCCAGTCCTGGTCCCCTTCTGCTTGGAGATGGCAGCCTGAACAAGCTGCTCCACTACACTTCCAGGGACAGAGCTGAGACTTACCTGTACTTTCCCAGACCTTTCTTCCTGCCCTTCTTGATGACGGGGGTGATATTGGCTATCCTCCGTTCTGATCGTCTTTCTCCTCCTGATCTGGAGACCTGTAGTAGACCCCCAGCACCGTGTCTCCCATACCATTCCACCCCTTGATTCTTACTCACAAGCTCTCCAGCTGTCCATCACCCTCCCCCAGCTGGAGCTGGGTACCCTCTAATTGCTCCCTCACATAAAGGGCAACCCCACCCCCTCGCTTCCCCAGCCTGTCTCTCCTAAAGACGACAGAGCCCTCCATGACTGCGTTCCAGTCACGCGAGCTGTCCCACCACGTCTCAGTGATCGCAAGGAGGTCGTGGCCCCGCGACCAAACACAGATCTTGAGCTCATCCTGTTTATTTCCCATGCTCCGTGCATTGGTGTACAGGCACTTTAGGGAAGCAGCAGGTACAGTTACCCTGGGGGGATGCAAGAAGAAGATACTGGACGGGGGATTGGGAACGCTCCCTTCTCTGAGGAGCCCTCAGACAATCCTATGGGAGAGCTCAGAAGTTTTTCCCTGTCTTCAACAGTGGCAGTAGTGTGAAATGTGTTCATCTGGTTCATGTTAGTATGGAACAATGCTAGGGTCCATGGTACGATGAATGTGACCTTCTGTCCTACAGACCCTTGTATAACCACAAATCTAAGAAAAACAGAGTGGTTAATGTATATGGTTTTTGTATCTTGCAAAGGAATGTTTTAGCAATTCCTGTCAATAGAGAGCTTGAAGGGAAATGTATTTGTAGGCTTTTCCTTGAAGGCTCTGGTATCTGGGCGGGGGGGGAGGTTCAGAATAGCTGCTAGCTATTATGACTATTGCATGGGACACCATGCAAGTCTCTGATATCTGGCCAGGAGACTAAGGAGGCGGGGAAAGCTGAAGAACGATGAAAAGACAAAGCTTGCAGGGGACGCTGCACAAGTCTCTGACATACAGCCAAGTTGGACAAAGGAGAGGGACAAGAGGGAGGAAGACTATGAGCCTTCATCTTAGAGGGAAAAGGAGTGGAATTAAGTTGGCCCCTGACTGAGCCTTTGGTGTTGGCATGAGAAAAGTACAGGCTGGAGAAAGATAAAGGAAGGCTTAAAAGAGTTGTTGAAGGTGTTAAAGTTGTGGCATGTAGTATTTAACAGAGCTGTTTAAGTTGAATGAGCAGGGAAAGAGGATGTAGGAGTGTTAATAGTTCTGCCTCCACAGGAAGCTGTGATCTCAAAATCACCGGTGTGAGCCCTTTGGGGCAGAGGGACCATGATGGGTGCGAGAGAGTTGTCATGGACACAGAAAAGCAACGAACTCTTAAAACAACCTGAGTTTAGGAGTGAGCTCAGATTGCCAATGGGACCGCTCAGGGAACTGTTGACAATTGCATTCCCCTGACCGACCCCACACCGAGACTATAGTCACCCCGGAAATAATGAACGGTAAATACCAAAATCTGGTTAAATTGGGAATTGAGAATCTGTTCCAACAAGATCCAAAAGAAACCCCTATGGAATTTTTGGACCGACTCTGAAATGCAATGGAAAACAAAACAAAGCAAACAAACGAAACTGGAGAAAATAGGGGCTAAGTGAGAACAGGGAAAATGGACACTGCCAGACAGGCGAGAGATATTGCCAAAAGCTTATGCGAAGCAAATACTGGGACGTTTGCATGCACAAACACGTTGGGGTACAAAGGCGTTAAGTGACCATTTACTTAAACAATTTGGTTGCATTGGGATTTTTGAAATAGCAAAGCAAGTTGTACAAAGTCGCTTAACTTGTCAGAAGATAAATAAGAAAGTGTTTTGACAAGCAGCCACGGGAGGGAGAAAAAACAGCTTATAGGCCTTTTGAGCAAGTACATGTTGATTTAACTGAATTGCCTAAGGTAGGGAGGATAAAATACCTATTGGTAATAGTAGATCATTTAACACAATGGGTAGAAGCTTATCCTGTAGCATGAGCTACAGCACAAATGGTGGTAAAAATTCTCTTAGAACACCTGATACCTAGATATGGGATAATCCAGTACATTGATTCTGATCGGGGCACGCACTTTACTTCTAAAATAATAACATTATTATGTCAATCATTAGGTATTCAGTGGGAATACCATACTTTCCCTGAACTTTGCGGGTGCCACGGAGTAGAAAGACTGAATCAAACAATAAAACAACCATTGGCTAAATTAATGATCGAGACACAAATGCCCTGGACGAGATGCTTACCATTGGCACTTTTAAACATAAGAACTAAACCACACAGTGAGACTGGATTATCACCATATGAAAGGTTATATGGTATGCCTTCTTCTCAAGGGATGCCTCTAGGGAACAATGTGGTTGAGGATCATAGCATCCAGAAATGCGTAACTATTATTGGAAGGAGATTACAAGAGCTAAGAGAAATTGGAACGATGGCTCAAACACCACCTTTAGGATTTGCTATTCGTAAAATACAACCAGGAGACAAGGTCTTAATAAACACCTGGAGGGAAGAATCATTGGACCCCCGACGGGAGGGATCGTACCTTGTTTTCCTTACTACCTCACAGCAGAAAGGGGTTGGACCCACGCATCCAGAATAAAAGGACCAGTCACTGCTGAAACTTGGAGGGTTGAGTCTGCTCCTGGGGAACTGAAACTCAAGCTACAGAAGCACTAATATTCTGGCAACGAGGCTCTGCATGAATTAAGGATGCCAAATAAAGGGGACAAGCGTAAAGGGAGGAAAGGGAGAAGGCAAGACCGGGCCAGGACCCTCCGCTGCGGTGTGTATGGTCTACCGAGGGAGGCAACCCCTATGGGTATTGACTGCCGAGTAAGAGGGCCTCAGCCGGACTTCTCCCACACTAAGGTCAGGTTGTCCCAAGAAAATAACATCAGAACCTTTTTTTTTAAACCCATATAAAATTGTGATTCGTTTTCCAGGAGCTGGATCACCCTGACAGGCTGAATGGTAACACAAACCCAAATCGACCCTGAAAGCGGGCCCAACCCCTTGATGGAAGGCGTTTGCTTATTATGATCCAGCTATGTGGGCAGAAGACGGATCCTGGGGCTATAGGACCCCAATATATATACTTAATAGAACAATTAGGTTACAAGCTGTAATAGAAATAGTTGTAAATAAAACCGGAGATGCGCTTGGATGAATTGCAAAGCAAAATACCAAGATGAGAACTGCTTTGTATCAAAATCGCTTAGCTTTGGGTTATTTACTAGAGAAGGAGAAGTCTGTGGAAAATTTAACCTTAGTAATTGCTGTTTAGAGATTGATGATGAGGGTGTTTCTTCCTAGTAGCTGGTAGAATGCTATGTTCTGGCTTAGGATGAGAAGAGTGCTGATAATATGCTGATGTTTTAATTGTTGCAGGGCAGTGCTTACACCTAGCCAAGGACGTTTCAGCTTCTCACTCTGTCCTGCCAGCAGGCAGGCTGGGGGTGCACGAGCTGGGAGGAGGGCCGGAATGCTCGGGGTTAGGCTGGGCATCGGGCAGTGGGTGGTGAGCAATTGCATTGTGCATCACTTGTTTCGTACGCATTATTACTAGTAGTACTATTATCATCATTATTGTCATTATTATTATTGTTGTTGTTATTTTCTTGTCTTTATCTCAACTGACGGGCTTCACTTTCCCGTTTCTCTCTCCCATCCCAGAGAAGGAGGGGGGGAGGTGAGCGAACAGCCGTGTGTTGATTAGCTGCCCGCTGGGTTAAACCACAACAGAAAGAAAAGCTGTAAATGAACTTGTAAAAGAAATGAAGAAAATTGCACATGTCCCAGTGCAGATCTCAAATGGAATCGATCTAAGAGGATGCTGGGAGGGGACTTTATGGGTGGTGATTGGCTTGCTAAAATAAGGATGGTTGTATTGGGGATATGTGGAGGATTGTTAATAATTCCATGTTTAATTCTTTGTATTACCAGACTAATACACTCGGTTACACAAGGAATGCAAATATCTGCAGTACCTGTTGACCCAGAAGCAGGGAAAGAGAAAACCCATTCCCTGATGATAATAAAAACAAACAAAAATCCCAAATTGGTATCAATTGGTATCAATTCGGCAAGTATTGACTTGATTGGAAAGGAAAACACGAACCAATGCCATGAAAAAGGAGATGGGGGATTGTGAAACGTGTTTGTCTGATCCGTGTCAATATGGAACAATGCTAGGGCCTCATGGTACGATGAATGTGACCTTCTGTCCTACAGACCCTTGTATAACCACAAATCTAAGAAAAACAGAGTGGTTAATGTATATAGTTTTTGTATCTTGCAAAGGAATGTTTTAGCAATTCCTGTCAATAGAGAGCTTGAAGGGAAATGTATTTGTAGGCTTTTCCTTGAAGGCTCTGATATCTGGGCCGGGGGGGGGGGGGGCGCGGTTCAGAATAGCTGCTCGCTATTATGACTATTGCATGGGACACTATGCAAGTCTCTGATATCTGGCCAGGAGACTAAGGAGGCGGGGAAAGCTGAAGAACGATGAAAAGACAAAGCTTGCAGGGGACGCTGCACAAGTCTCTGACATACAGCCAAGTTGGACAAAGGAGAGGGACAAGAGGGAGGAAGACTACGAGCCTTCAGCATGAGGGACCACCGGAGACTGTTACGCACGCTCCAGTAGGAGGGTGTGGATTCCGGAAACTAATTATAATAACCCTGTTTCTTTTTTAGAAGTAGTAATGAATATGTGTTAGCCTAGGAGCATAAAAATCAGCTGCTTGATGTAACTGGTGTGCGTCTTGGTGGATCAGACTCCCAGCGCAGTTTGCTTACCTCTATTCCTTTAATAGATTGTAAACTTTGATTGTAGTCCTATTTTGAAGACTGAGCCATTTATAACAGTAGTGAGGACTCCCGCCAGCCCTTCTCTGTCACCTTTAGCTCCCCTCCCTTCCCCCATCAAACCTAGTTTAAAGCCCTGGTAATCAGCTCAGAGAGCTTGCTCCCCAACACACTTGCGCCCCACCTGCCCAGTCCTGGTCCCCAGATTTTTGCGCCAGGAACATGATTCCACAGAGCCTTTAAGCCTTTCTGTAGCTGTAAAGATGCTGAAATGGTCCCTGGCTTAAGAAGAACTAGTTCCCCGCCTGGCACTACGAATCGTTGCTTAGGGCTAAAAGCTGAGGCTCTTGTCTGTTACGTGAACAGCCAGGGAGACTCAGCCTCCCTTCTCTGTTGAGTTCGGTGCTGCCTAGCCTTAACATTTTCAGTACTCAGTAGCGTCCCCCAGGCTCTTGTATTTTGAGAGGGATTGCACTCCCCTTACATCATATGGGAATCCCAGTTTTCTGTCTCACGGGTGAATGGTGTAAGGCACTTACAAATCAATGCAGATTGTTGTTGTTGCCCATTGCCATGTAAATTAAGGCCATGCAAGTACCTTCTCCTGTTTCTTCTTCCCTTTCATTTGTTGTCTGGTTTCTACAAAATATTACATATTTGGTGAAATGCCTTAAAACAACATTACTTTTTAATTAACAACTTTTTTTTTTTTTTTCTCTCTCTAGGTCTGCCAGTAGCTGACAGAGTAGAAAGGTGTGCTTCTCTCCCTTTCTTGTATAGAGTTAGAGGCAATGCCTGATATCCGGCCAAGATGGACAAAGGAGAAGGACAAGGACAAAGCCTGGGAGGAAGACTATGAGCCTTCAGCACGAGAGACCCCCAGAGGGACCACCGGGGACTGATACGCATGAGCCAGTGGGAGGGTTCGGAATCTGGGAACTAGTTATAATAACCCTGCCTTTTTCCAGAAGTAGTAATGAACATGTATTAGCCTAGGAGCAGAAAAAGCTGCTGCCTGATGTAACGCGTGTGCGTGTTGGAGGAGCCCAGACTCCCCACGCACCCAGTGCTCTTTACTTGCCTTTTATTAACCCCATAAATAAATCTCATAAAGCTAAGTTGACTCGGAATTTATAACAGTATGATGAAAACTGTTGCATTCCAAGCTGGGAAGGGGAGAGGAAGATGTTCATGTATACGTGAGAATTGTACTCAAACAACTGATTACACTTTTGCATACACCTTTTAAGGGAAAACTTTAAACGTGAGAAGCAACAGGCAGTTTTCTACGTTTCCTGATATGATAACACGGTATATAATATAGGGATGATATCATACCTATAGTCTGCTGCAGGCTGAAAAGTAGCCTGTGCCTCAGGTACCGTTTTATGCCTTTGCTTTTGCTACTACATCCCTGTAAGTCTTCAAAAGGGAAATGAAATTATCCTGCCCAGAAGAAACACCGTCCAGAAGACACTTGACTTGTTAGGGCCTGAATTCTCAATGAAACCAAAGGCAGGGATCTTACTGACCTGAAGAAAGAGGCTTTCATCTCTCCTGGCTTGTTTACTCCTGAAGGAGCGTGAAAGAGACGCGTGTCCTTGTGTGTGAAGAGGAGGTGAAGGAACAGCTAGTGCAAGGAACACACAAATCCATTGCGCCAGACCAATAGGTGGTTGTCTCTGAGCTGGGAGACTGCCACAGAAACACAGAATTATCTAGGTTGGAAGAGACCTCCAAGATCACCGAGTCCAACCTCTGACCTAACACTAACCAGTCCTCCACTACACCATATCACTGAGCTCTACATCTAAATGTCTTTTAAAGACACCCAGGCATGGAGGCTCAACCACTTCCCTGGGCAGCCCGTTCCAATGCCTAGCAGCCCTTTCAGTAAAGAAGTTCTTCATATTATCCAACCTAAACCTCCCCTGGCACAACTTTAGGCCATTTCTCCTCGTCCTGTCACCAGGCACGTGGGAAAATAGACCAAGCCCCACCTCGCTACAGCTTCCTTTAAGGTACCTGTAGAGTGTGATAAGGCCGCCCCTGAGCCTCCTTTTCTCCGGGCTGAACAAGCCCAGCTCCCTCAGCCGCTCCTCGTAGGACTTGTTCTCCAGACCCCTCACCAGCTTCGTCGCCCTTCTTGGGACTCGCTCGAGCACCTCAATGTCCTTCTTGTAGCGAGGGGCCCAAAACTGAACACAGTACTCGAGGTGCGGCCTCACCAGAGCTGAGTACAGGGGGACAATCACTTCCCTAGCCCTGCTGGCCACACCGCTTCTTATGCAAGCCAGGATGCTGTTGGCCTTCTTGGCCACCTGAGCACCTGAGTGGGCTGGCTCATATTCAGCCCACTATCCACCAATACTCCCAGGTCCTTCTCCGCCAGGCAGCTTTCCAACCACTCAGCCATCTTCAAACTTCCAGATCTAGAGGAACACGTTGGCTGCAGCCTAACAGCCACGTGTATGGAAGCTCCCCCAAGCCAACCAATCTTCTCCCCGTGACCTGCCAGAAAACAGCTGTCCTGGTTTCAGCTAGGATAGAGTTAATTTTCCTCCTAGGAGCTGGTAGGGTGCTCTGTTGTGGATTAGGATGAACACAGAATCACAGAATCACACAGAATTTCTAGGTTGGAAGAGACCTCAAGATCGTCGAGTCCAACCTCTGACCTAACACTAACAGTCCTCCACTAAACCATATCCCTAAGCTCTACAGCTAAACGTCTTTTAAAGACCTCCAGTGAGGGTGACTCCACCACTTCCCTGGGCAGCCTGTTCCAATGCCTAACAACCCTTTCGGTAAAGAAGTTCTTCCTACCATCCAACCTAAAACTCCCCTGGCACAACTTTAGCCCATTCCCCCTCGTCCTGTCACCAGGCACGTGGGAGAACAGACCGACCCCCACCTCGCTGCAGCCTCCTTTAAGGTACCTGTAGAGAGCAATAAGGTCGCCCCTGAGCCTCCTCTTCTCCAGGCTGAACAAGCCCAGCTCCCTCAGCCGCTCCTCGTAGGACTTGTTCTCCAGACCCCTCACCAGCTTCGTCGCCCTTCTCTGGACTCGCTCAAGCACCTCAATGTCCTTCTTGTAGCGAGGGGCCCAAAACTGAACACAGTACTCGAGGTGCAGCCTCACCAGAGCCGAGTACAGGGGGACGATCACTTCCCTAGCCCTGCTGGCCACACTGCTTCTTATACAAGCCAGGATGCTGTTGGCCTTCTTGGCCACCTGAGCACACCGCTGGCTCATATTCAGCCGACTGTCAACCAATACTCCCAGGTCCTTCTCCACCAGGCAGCTTTCCAACCATTCCTCTCCCAGTCTGTAGCTCTGCTTGGGGTTATTGCGCCCCAGGCGCAGGACCCGGCACTCGGCCTTGTCGATTTTCATGCAGTTGACCTCAGCCCATCGGTGCAGCCTATCCAGATCCTCCTGCAGAGCCTTCCTACCCTCAAGCAGATCGACGCATGCACCTAACTTGGTGTCATCTGCGAACTTACTGAGGGTGCACTCAATGCCCTCATCCAGATCATCGATGACGATATTAAAGAGGACCAGCCCCAGCACCGAGCCCTGGGGAACGCCACTAGTGACTGGCCTCCAACTGGATTTGACTCCATTCACCACGACTCTTTGGGCCCGGCTATCCAGCCAGTTTCTAACCCAACGAAGCGTATGCCAGTCCAAGCCAAGAGCAGCCAGTTTCTTGAGGAGAATGCTGTGGGAAATGGTGTCAAAAGCCTTGCTGAAGTCAACATAGACCACATCCACAGCCTTCCCCTCATCCACCAAGAGCGTCACTTTGTCATAGAAGGAGATCAGGTTCGTCAAGCAGGACCAGCCTTTCATAAACCCATGCTGACTGGGCCTGATCGCCTGCTTGCCCTGCAAGTGCCGTGTGATGACTCTCAAGACAATCTGCTCCATGAGCTTCCCTGGCACTGAGGTCGAACTGACAGGCCTATAGTTCCCCGGGTCTGCCCTCTGGCCCTTCTTGTAGATGGGCATCACGTTTGCTAGCCGCCAGTCAACTGGGACCTCCCCTGATAGCCAGGACTGCTGATAAATGATGGAAAGCGGTTTGGCCAGCTCCTCCGCCAGTTCTCTCAGTACCCTCGGGTGGATCCCATTCGGCCCCATCGACTTGCGCACATCCAAGTGCCGTAGCAGGTCACCAACCATTTCTTCGTGGATAGTGAGGGCCACATTCTGCTCCCCATCCCCTTCCGCCAGCTCAGGGTACTGGATATCCAGAGAACAACCGGTATTGCTGCTAAAGACTGAGGCGAAGAAGGCATTAAGCACCTCCGCCTTTTCCTCATCTTGTGTAACAAGGTTTCCCCCCGCATCCAGTAAAGGATGGAGATTCTCCTTGGTCCTCCGTTTTGTGTTGATGTATTTGTAAAAAGATTTTTTGTTGTCTTTAACGGCAGTAGCCAGATTGAGCTCCAGATGAGCTTTGGCCTTTCTAATTTTGTCCCTGCACAGCCTCGTAACATCCTTATAGTCCTCCTCAGTGGCCCGCCCTTTTTTCCAAAGATTAGAACCCCCCTTTTTTCTCCTAAGCTCAAGCTGCAACTCTCTGTTGAGTGTGCTGGGTCTGGCTGGAGTGTTGACTTTCCCGGTAGCAGCCCATACAGTGCTGTGCTCTGCACTTGTGGCTGGAACAGCAGTGTTATCACACCAGTGTTGTGTCTACTGCTGGGCAGCAGTGGCACAGCATCGGGCCTCTGTCTAACCCTCCTAGGGGGTGGGCAAAAAGTGAGAAGAGAAACATCACTAGGGCAGCTGACCTAAACCAACCAAAGGGGTATTCCATGCCATGTGATGTCACACAGCAATAAAAGGTGGAAACAGGAAGAAGAGGGGAGGGGTGGGCTCTCGTTGTGAAGACGTCGGTCCTCCTCCCGAACACCGGCTACGTGCGTTGAGGCCCTGCTGCAAGGAGGTGGTCAATCATCGCTCATTTGTGGGAAGTAAAGAGCAATTTCTTTCCTCTGCACTTCCACATAGCCTTCATTGATTTTGTTTGTTTTCCTCCCTTCTTTTTATTTTCCCTTTCCCCCTCCCTTTTCCCCTTTCCCTTTTATTTCCCTTTAGTTAAATTGTTTAGTTCATAATAATCTTTATTTAATTATTATGATTATTTCCCTTTAATTAAATTATCCTTATCTCAACCCGTGAGTTGTTCTTTGCTTTACTTCTCCCCCTCCTCATCTAAAAAGAGGGGGAGTGAGAGAGCGGTTGTGGGGTTTAGCTGCCCAGCACGGTAAAACCACCACAGTCCTTTTTGGCGCCCAACGTGGGGCTCGAAGGGTTGAGATAACAATAGAATTGATTAAAACGCGTACAACTAACACACTTACTTGCTAGTAACCATGTTCATTGTTCTGTTAATAATGGCTTTGACTATATGTCATGCAATCCGTGTCATATTCTCCTTTCTCTTATATATTCGATCCGACAAAGTGCTGCAATCGGTGTTCACTTTTTTTAATTCGCTGTGCTGCCAAACACTGACCTTGGGTTTAATCTGGAATTCAGGCTCTGCGCTGTTATCATTTGGGTCTCATGGAAACTATCTTTTAGAGAATATTCAGAACTACACTGCCTTCCTTTCCTCATCTGGACACCAGGTTATTAATAATATTAGGAATGGTACTTTTCCCTTCTTTCACAGTGGGTTAATTACAACAGTTTGGGAGTATTTTGAAGATCCATCTGTAACCCATGTATTGCTATTTCTAATTCTGAATAACAGGTTTCATTTTCTCTCTAAGATTAGTCGATTGTTTAGAAAGCTTACTTGGGAATCTGTCTCAAAACAGTCTTGTGGCGAGTGGCAAGGTGTGTGGGATGATGTTGGCAGATACCTGTCACGAGTGTCTCCTCCAATAGTTTTGAACTTCACCCCTGAGCAAGTGCTAAATCCTAAAAACCTGGTAGAAAGTTTGAGAGTTGTATGTGCTGACCCTGATAATGCCGGAGAACGACAGCTTGCAGCATTGTGCTGGGTCCTGGCTTACTCCTATCAAACACTGTTTAACATCATCCAGCAACTTGAAGAGAGGGAGGAAGTCTCTGAATCTGATGACCAAGTAACACATGCAGTGGCTGACCCAGAGGACCAACCGACTATGGTATCAGTCGCCCCCATAGTCAAGTCAAAACAATGGAAACAGAGGTCAGCTCGTTTAGTAAGGGAAGAAACCTCTTCTAAGAAGGAGGGAGAAGGGGAAATGGCAAGCACCTCTAAAGCAGAGCCATCACAAAACAGCAGGAAGAAGAGATGGAAATCATAAAGGAATCAGAAATCACTCGATCCTTGTCCATGAGTGATTTGCGAGAAATACGAAAGGATTATGGTCGATGCCCAGGTGAACACATCCTCACCTGGCTGCTTCGATGCTGGGATGCTGGGGCCAATAGCCAACAATTAGAAGGCAATGAAGCCAAGCAGCTGGGATCCCTCTCTAGAGAAAGGGTAATTGACAAAGTAATCGGGAGAGGAGCACAGGCCCTCAGCCTCTGGAGACGACTCCTGGCAGCTGTGAGAGAAAGATATCCCCATAAGGAAGATATTGTATATCACGTAGGCAAGTGGACCACTATGGATAAAGGTCTCCAGCATCTGCGGGAATTAGCTGTGCGGGAGATGATTTATAGTGATTTGGACAATGCCCAGACACCTCAAGACCCCGATGAAGTCCAGTGCACAACATCCGTGTGGCGTAAATTTGTGCGGAGTGCACCATCAGCACATGCCAGTACACTGGCAGTAATTAACTGGGATGAGGGGATGGGACCAACAGTGTATAATCTGACCTGCCAGCTTCAAAAATATGAAGACAATCTCTCTGCTCCGCTACAGTCCTGTGTCTCAGCTGTGGAGAAACTGTCTGAAAGACTTGACCAGCTTGTGGAACGAGCATATTCCCCATATTCCCCCTCATCTAGACAGGGTGATATTTCAGCCACTAAGAATCAGCATTTGCCTGCTCAAGAGAGAGAGTATCCAAGACGCACACCACTTGGCACCTTGTGGTTTTATCTGCGTGACCATGGGGAAGATATGAGCAAATGGGATGGTCTACCTACTTCAACCCTAGCTGCTCGGGTACGTGAACTGAAAGGAAACACAGCAGCAAGAAGAGGGGCTCCTAAGAGAAATGTTGCTCCAGTTTCTATTGGGCAGTACCCCAGAGGCAGTAGAAGAGGCAGTAGAGCTGATGTTATTCTTGACCCTGATGAAGGGACCTCTGCCTCTCATTTGCAAGAATTAAGTGGCAGACGCTCCAACCAGGACGAGAGGGGCCCTGCCTCTGGCCAGGTAGAGGAGAGGGATAACCGGATTTATTGGACTGTGTGGATCCGATGGCCTGGCACATCAGAACCACAAGAATACAACGCTCTAGTGGACACTGGCGCACAATGTACCTTAATGCCATCAGGCTACCAAGGGACAGAACTCATCCGTATCTCTGGAGTGACAGGGGGATCCCAACGACTGTCTGTACTGGAAGCTGAAGTGAGTCTAACTGGGAATGAGTGGCAAAAGCATCCCATTGTGACTGGCCCAGAGGCTCCGTGTATCCTTGGCATAGACTACCTCAAGAGAGGGTACTTCAAGGATCCAAAAGGATATCGGTGGGCTTTTGGCATAGCTGCTTTGAGCACAGAGAAGATTAGGCAGCTGTCTACCCTGCCTGGCCTTTCAGAAGACCCTTCTGTTGTAGGATTGCTGAAGGTTGAAGAACAGCAGGTACCAATTGCTACTACAACGGTGCACCGACGGCAATATCGCACCAACCGAGACTCCCTGATTCCCATTCATGAGTTGGTTCACCGACTGGAGAGTCAAGGAGTAATCAGCAAGACTCGCTCACCCTTTAATAGTCTTATATGGCCAGTACAGAAGTCTAATGGCGAGTGGAGGTTAACAGTGGACTATCGAGGCCTGAATGAAGTCACACCACCGCTGAGTGCTGCAGTGCCGGACATGCTAGAACTTCAGTACGAACTAGAGTCAAAGGCAGCCAAGTGGTATGCCACAATTGATATCGCTAACGCATTTTTCTCCATCCCTTTGGCAGCAGCATGCAGGCCGCAGTTTGCTTTCACTTGGAGGGGCATCCAATACACCTGGAACCGGCTGCCCCAGGGGTGGAAGCACAGCCCTACCATTTGCCATGGACTGATCCAGTCTGCACTGGAGAAAGGGGGAGCTCCTGAGCACCTTCAGTACATTGATGACATCCTCGTGTGGGGCAACACAGCAGAAGAAGTTTTTGAGAAAGGGAAGAAAGTAATCCAAATTCTCTTGAAAGCTGGTTTTGCCATTAAACAGAGCAAGGTCAAGGGGCCTGCACAGGAAATCCAGTTCTTGGGGGTAAAATGGCAGGATGGACGTCGCCATATTCCAATGGATGTGATCAATAAAATAACAGCAATGTCTCCGCCAACTAGCAAAAAAGAAACACAAGCTTTCCTAGGCCTCGTGGGATTCTGGAGAATGCATGTGCCAGGCTATAGTCAGCTTGTGAGTCCTCTATATCGAGTGACTCGAAAGAGAAACTATTTCGAGTGGGGCCCTGAGCAACAACAGGCATTTGAACAAATCAAACAAGAAATAGCTCGTGCAGTAGCCCTTGGGCCTGTCCGTACTGGACCAGCTGTGCAAAACATACTTTATACTGCAGCTGGGGAGCATGGGCTCACCTGGAGCCTTTGGCAGAAAACCCCAGAAGAAACTCGAGGTCGACCTCTGGGCTTCTGGAGTCGGGGCTATTGAGGATCAGAAGCCAATTACACCCCAACTGAAAAAGAAATACTCACAGCATATGAGGGTGTTCGAGCTGCTTCAGAAGTTGTGGGTACAGAAGCACGGCTCCTCTTGGCACCGCGGCTACCTGTGTTACACTGGATGTTCAAAGAGAAAATTCCCACTACACACCATGCAACTGATGCTACGTGGAGTAAGTGGATAGCGTTAATTACCCAGCGGGCTCGAATGGGAAAACCTAATCGCCCAGGAATCCTGGAGGAGATTATGGACTGGCCGGAAGGCAGAGATTTTGGAGTGCCAACAGAAGAGGTAACCCGTGCTGAAGAGGCACCACCATACAATGAGTTGCCAGAAGACAGAAAGCACTTTGTGTTGTTTACTGACGGATCCTGCCGTGTGGTAGGGAGCCATCGGAAATGGAAAGCTGCTGTGTGGAGTCCCACACGACGAGTTGTGGAGGCCATGGAAGGGGAAGGCGAGTCGAGTCAGTATGCAGAAGTAAAAGCCATACAACTAGCTCTAGAGATTGCCGAAAGAGAAAAATGGCCAGCATTGTATCTTTATACTGACTCATGGATGGTGGCAAATGCTCTGTGGGGGTGGCTACAGCAATGGAAACAGAGCAACTGGCAGCGCAGAGGTAAACCTATCTGGGCTGCTACCCTGTGGCAAGATATTGCTGCCCGGGTAGAAAACCTGGATGTTAAAGTACGTCATGTAGATGCCCACGTGCCCAAGAGTCGCGCTACTGAAGAACATCAGAACAACGAAGAAGTGGATCGAGCTTCGAAAATTGAAGTGGCTCAGGTGGACCTAGACTGGGAACGTAAGGGTGAGCTGTTTGTAGCTCGATGGGCCCATGAAACATCAGGACATCTGGGGGGGGATGCCACTTACAGATGGGCTCGTGATCAAGGGGTGGACTTGACCATTGAGGCCATCACACAGGTTACCCATGAGTGTGAGACCTGTGCTGCAATCAAGAAAGCCATGAAGGTAAAATCTCCCTGGAACAGGGGGAGATGGCTAGGGTTTCAATATGGTGAGGCCTGGCAAATTGACTATATCGGACCACTCCCACAAACCCGCCAAGGCAAACGATACATACTCACCATGGTAGAAGCAACTACTGGGTGGCTGGAAACATACCCTGTAAACCATGCCACGGCCCGAAACACTATTTTGGGCCTGGAAAGACAAGTATTGTGGCGTCATGGTACACCCGAGAGAATTGAATCTGACAATGGGAGTCATTTCCGAAACAATCTTGTTACCTCCTGGGCCAAGAGGCATGGTATTGAGTGGGTGTACCACATCCCTTATCACCCACAAGCCTCTGGGAAGGTTGAGAGGTACAATGGACTGTTAAAGACTATGTTACGAGCATTAGGTGCTGGGACATGGAAACAATGGGACACATATCTACCAGAAGCCACTTGGCTAGTTAACAATAGGGGGTCTGACAGCCGTGCTGGTCCTGCCGAAACAAAACCCCTACACACTGTGAAAGGAGCTAAAGTTCCCGTAGTGCATGTAGGAAGGTGGATGGGGAAGGCAGTGTGGGTTGCTCCTGCCTCGGGAAAAGGCAAACCCACTCGTGGGATTGTCTTCGCCCAAGGACCAGGGTGTACCTGGTGGGTCATGCAAAAGAATGCGGATATCAAGCGTGTGCCTCAAGGAGAATTGACTTTGAGAGAAAACTAATCTGTAATCTAAGTTATATGTTGTAGGAAGATGCTGTAGGATCAACGACAGGTCAACTTTGCAAGGAGCCGGGCAGTGCAACAAGGACTTGAGCTAAGCTGGTGCTGGTGACCAGACATCCAACTCCACCTGCCCTGAGTGGCCACTTTGGCAGGTGAAGACCTAGTCATCAACAGTTCTTATGAACATTTTCCAGAAAAGACCTATGGAATGAAAAGATACACCTGCCTATTAATCCTGTCCTGTTAAATCCTTGTCCTGTTAAAGGACAAGGAATAATGATGAGAATGCTTGTATGCTAAAGTATGGGGATCTGAGTGTGACACAAATGCTGTGGAATAAGAGGTGGAGGTTGTGCTGGGTCTGGCTGGAGTGTTGACTTTCCCGGTAGCAGCCCATACAGTGCTGTGCTCTGCACTTGTGGCTGGAACAGCAGTGTTATCACACCAGTGTTGTGTCTACTGCTGGGCAGCAGTGGCACAGCATCGGGCCTCTGTCTAACCCTCCTAGGGGGTGGGCAAAAAGTGAGAAGAGAAACATCACTAGGGCAGCTGACCTAAACCAACCAAAGGGGTATTCCATGCCATGTGATGTCACACAGCAATAAAAGGTGGAAACAGGAAGAAGAGGGGAGGGGTGGGCTCTCGTTGTGAAGACGTCGGTCCTCCTCCCGAACACCGGCTACGTGCGTTGAGGCCCTGCTGCAAGGAGGTGGTCAATCATCGCTCATTTGTGGGAAGTAAAGAGCAATTTCTTTCCTCTGCACTTCCACATAGCCTTCATTGATTTTGTTTGTTTTCCTCCCTTCTTTTTATTTTCCCTTTCCCCCTCCCTTTTCCCCTTTCCCTTTTATTTCCCTTTAGTTAAATTGTTTAGTTCATAATAATCTTTATTTAATTATTATGATTATTTCCCTTTAATTAAATTATCCTTATCTCAACCCGTGAGTTGTTCTTTGCTTTACTTCTCCCCCTCCTCATCTAAAAAGAGGGGGAGTGAGAGAGCGGTTGTGGGGTTTAGCTGCCCAGCACGGTAAAACCACCACATTGAGCCAGGCCGGTCTTCTTCCACGTCGGCTCGTCTTTGGGCACGTGGGGACAGACCGCTCCTGCGCCATTAAGATTGCCTTCTTGAAGAGCGCCCAGCCTTCCTGGACTCCTCTGCCCTTCAGAACCGCCTCCCAAGAGACTCTAGCAACCAGTGTCCTGAGCAGCTCAAAGTCAGCCCTCCGGAAGTCCAATACAGCGGTTTTACTGGTCCCCTTCCTGGCCTCGCCAAGAATAGAGAACTCCACCATTTCGTGGTCACTCTGCCCAAGACAGCTTCCGACCACCGCACCTCCCACCAGTCCTTCTCTGTTTGTGAAGAGAAGGTCTAGCGGGGCACCACCCCTGGTAGGCTCACTAACCGGCTGCGTCAGGAAGCTATCTTCCACGCTCTCCAGAAACCTCCTAGACTGCTTTCTCTGGGCTGTGTTGTGCTTCCAGGATATGTCAGGGAAGTTGAAGTCCCCCACGAGAACAAGCGCCGACGATTTCGCAACTTCTGTCAGCCGCCTGTAGAACTCCTCATCCGTCTCCTCATCCCGGTTCGGCGGTCTATAACAGACCGCGACCGGGACGCTAGCCTTGTTGGCCTTCCCGCCGATCCTAACCCAAAGGGACTCAACCTTGTCATTCCCAGCCTCGAGTTCCACAACATCGAAAGATTCTCTAATATAGGGAGCCACACCACCACCCCTTCTGTGCTGCCTGTCCCTTCAGAAGAGCTTATAGCCAGTCATTGCAGCACTCCAGTCATGAGAGTGGTCTCACCACCACGTCTCCGTGATGGCAACCAAGTCGTAGCCTGCCTGCTGCACGATGGCTTCCAGCTCCTCCTGTTTGTTAGCCATGCTGCGTGCACTGCTGTAGATGCACTTCAGCTGGGCCACTGCCTTATCCCCCGGCCTTGCCATTGTTCCCCCTGGCACAGCTCCAACAAGCCTTGAGCGAACCAACGGCTGTGCGAACGGCTGTGTGGTGCTTAGCTGCCGGCTGGGGGAAGCCACGATGACTGCAATGTAGTCATGTAACCAAATTAAAGCCAAAACTTTCAGCCCGGTCCTTGACCTGAATAGGGAGTGAGGATCCGGATCCTGGCATTTATACGTGACAGTTTATATGCAAGCAAAGTCAATACTGCAGTCGGAGGTCATGGCGCTAGATTTTGAAAAGGCCGGCATAAAGAAGAGATCTCAGAAAAGCAAATCTAAGCAACGTTAATGTCAAGTAAAGTCTTTCGGATTGCTATATTCCTTATCTGTCGTGACTAGACAGATGAAAATCTATGACGGCAATTTTGCCATTTAGGTCATTTTCTTTGTTTCTTTTATTTCTTCTCTTTATGTTGATTTATCTTATTTTAACAGGCTCTGTACTAACTTTCCTCACAGAATGACTAGCAGAAATATGACCCTCACATGCCTTTTGTATTTAATTCATTAGGTCAACTCTAAGCACTAAGCCCCTTGTCAGGTTCTTTCTGTTAGCAATAAGGAGCAATTGAACCTTAAACATTGAAACGAGGTTGATGAGCCTATTCCACAAGGTCTCATGACTCCACACATGTGAAGTGAAATCTGCCAGGTGCGGATCATTTGACCTTAGCTATATAGGAAGCATGAGGAGTTCTGGGAAGAGTTGCCACTCGAGGGGAGTCTGAGGTTCATGTTGCTTAGGGTGCTTTTCTACTGTGCGGGTGAAATGGACGTAGTGTTCCAAAATAGGCTGCTTTTTCTTCGTGTTTTCTACCATCTCTGAGAAATAGTTCTGGACGCTCTATGAGCTAGTAACATCGGCGTTAACTACTCAGAACACAAAAACCCATGTGGTGCTCCTTCCCTGTGAAGTTCTTCGTCAGTGAGTCGAATTCAGAAGCTCGCAGGCAAGTGTTTCGGGGTTAAAAATTTGATTTGGGTTGGGTAGGGGAGCTTGAGGACGCTGGTCCGCAGTCCTGGTCCGCAGTCCTGGTCCGCAGTCCTGGTCCGCAGTCCTGGTCCGCAGTCCTGGTCCGCAGTCCTGGTCCGCAGTCCTGGTCCGCAGTCCTGGTCCGCAGTCCTGGTCCGCAGTCCTGGTCCGCAGTCCTGGTCCGCAGTCCTGGTCCGCAGTCCTGGTCCGCAGTCCTGGTCCGCAGTCCTGGTCCGCAGTCCTGGTCCCCAGTCCTGGTCCCCAGTCCTGGTCCCCAGTCCTGGTCCCCAGTCCTGGTCCCCAGTCCTGGTCCCCAGTCCTGGTCCCCAGTCCTGGTCCCCAGTCCTGGTCCCCAGTCCTGGTCCCCAGTCCTGGTCCCCAGTCCTGGTCCCCAGTCCTGGTCCCCAGTCCTGGTCCCCAGTCCTGGTCCCCAGTCCTGGTCCCCAGTCCTGGTCCCCAGTCCTGGTCCCCAGTCCTGGTCCCCAGTCCTGGTCCCCAGTCCTGGTCCCCAGTCCTGGTCCCCAGTCCTGGTCCCCAGTCCTGGTCCCCAGTCCTGGTCCCCAGTCCTGGTCCCCAGTCCTGGTCCCCAGTCCTGGTCCCCAGTCCTGGTCCCCAGTCCTGGTCCCCAGTCCTGGTCCCCAGTCCTGGTCCCCAGTCCTGGTCCCCAGTCCTGGTCCCCAGTCCTGGTCCCCAGTCCTGGTCCCCAGTCCTGGTCCCCAGTCCTGGTCCCCAGTCCTGGTCCCCAGTCCTGGTCCCCAGTCCTGGTCCCCAGTCCTGGTCCCCAGTCCTGGTCCCCAGTCCTGGTCCCCAGTCCTGGTCCCCAGTCCTGGTCCCCAGTCCTGGTCCCCAGTCCTGGTCCCCAGTCCTGGTCCCCAGTCCTGGTCCCCAGTCCTGGTCCCCAGTCCTGGTCCCCAGTCCTGGTCCCCAGTCCTGGTCCCCAGTCCTGGTCCCCAGTCCTGGTCCCCAGTCCTGGTCCCCAGTCCTGGTCCCCAGTCCTGGTCCCCAGTCCTGGTCCCCAGTCCTGGTCCCCAGTCCTGGTCCCCAGTCCTGGTCCCCAGTCCTGGTCCCCAGTCCTGGTCCCCAGTCCTGGTCCCCAGTCCTGGTCCCCAGTCCTGGTCCCCAGTCCTGGTCCCCAGTCCTGGTCCCCAGTCCTGGTCCCCAGTCCTGGTCCCCAGTCCTGGTCCCCAGTCCTGGTCCCCAGTCCTGGTCCCCAGTCCTGGTCCCCAGTCCTGGTCCCCAGTCCTGGTCCCCAGTCCTGGTCCCCAGTCCTGGTCCCCAGTCCTGGTCCCCAGTCCTGGTCCCCAGTCCTGGTCCCCAGTCCTGGTCCCCAGTCCTGGTCCCCAGTCCTGGTCCCCAGTCCTGGTCCCCAGTCCTGGTCCCCAGTCCTGGTCCCCAGTCCTGGTCCCCAGTCCTGGTCCCCAGTCCTGGTCCCCAGTCCTGGTCCCCAGTCCTGGTCCCCAGTCCTGGTCCCCAGTCCTGGTCCCCAGTCCTGGTCCCCAGTCCTGGTCCCCAGTCCTGGTCCCCAGTCCTGGTCCCCAGTCCTGGTCCCCAGTCCTGGTCCCCAGTCCTGGTCCCCAGTCCTGGTCCCCAGTCCTGGTCCCCAGTCCTGGTCCCCAGTCCTGGTCCCCAGTCCTGGTCCCCAGTCCTGGTCCCCAGTCCTGGTCCCCAGTCCTGGTCCCCAGTCCTGGTCCCCAGTCCTGGTCCCCAGTCCTGGTCCCCAGTCCTGGTCCCCAGTCCTGGTCCCCAGTCCTGGTCCCCAGTCCTGGTCCCCAGTCCTGGTCCCCAGTCCTGGTCCCCAGTCCTGGTCCCCAGTCCTGGTCCCCAGTCCTGGTCCCCAGTCCTGGTCCCCAGTCCTGGTCCCCAGTCCTGGTCCCCAGTCCTGGTCCCCAGTCCTGGTCCCCAGTCCTGGTCCCCAGTCCTGGTCCCCAGTCCTGGTCCCCAGTCCTGGTCCCCAGTCCTGGTCCCCAGTCCTGGTCCCCAGTCCTGGTCCCCAGTCCTGGTCCCCAGTCCTGGTCCCCAGTCCTGGTCCCCAGTCCTGGTCCCCAGTCCTGGTCCCCAGTCCTGGTCCCCAGTCCTGGTCCCCAGTCCTGGTCCCCAGTCCTGGTCCCCAGTCCTGGTCCCCAGTCCTGGTCCCCAGTCCTGGTCCCCAGTCCTGGTCCCCAGTCCTGGTCCCCAGTCCTGGTCCCCAGTCCTGGTCCCCAGTCCTGGTCCCCAGTCCTGGTCCCCAGTCCTGGTCCCCAGTCCTGGTCCCCAGTCCTGGTCCCCAGTCCTGGTCCCCAGTCCTGGTCCCCAGTCCTGGTCCCCAGTCCTGGTCCCCAGTCCTGGTCCCCAGTCCTGGTCCCCAGTCCTGGTCCCCAGTCCTGGTCCCCAGTCCTGGTCCCCAGTCCTGGTCCCCAGTCCTGGTCCCCAGTCCTGGTCCCCAGTCCTGGTCCCCAGTCCTGGTCCCCAGTCCTGGTCCCCAGTCCTGGTCCCCAGTCCTGGTCCCCAGTCCTGGTCCCCAGTCCTGGTCCCCAGTCCTGGTCCCCAGTCCTGGTCCCCAGTCCTGGTCCCCAGTCCTGGTCCCCAGTCCTGGTCCCCAGTCCTGGTCCCCAGTCCTGGTCCCCAGTCCTGGTCCCCAGTCCTGGTCCCCAGTCCTGGTCCCCAGTCCTGGTCCCCAGTCCTGGTCCCCAGTCCTGGTCCCCAGTCCTGGTCCCCAGTCCTGGTCCCCAGTCCTGGTCCCCAGTCCTGGTCCCCAGTCCTGGTCCCCAGTCCTGGTCCCCAGTCCTGGTCCCCAGTCCTGGTCCCCAGTCCTGGTCCCCAGTCCTGGTCCCCAGTCCTGGTCCCCAGTCCTGGTCCCCAGTCCTGGTCCCCAGTCCTGGTCCCCAGTCCTGGTCCCCAGTCCTGGTCCCCAGTCCTGGTCCCCAGTCCTGGTCCCCAGTCCTGGTCCCCAGTCCTGGTCCCCAGTCCTGGTCCCCAGTCCTGGTCCCCAGTCCTGGTCCCCAGTCCTGGTCCCCAGTCCTGGTCCCCAGTCCTGGTCCCCAGTCCTGGTCCCCAGTCCTGGTCCCCAGTCCTGGTCCCCAGTCCTGGTCCCCAGTCCTGGTCCCCAGTCCTGGTCCCCAGTCCTGGTCCCCAGTCCTGGTCCCCAGTCCTGGTCCCCAGTCCTGGTCCCCAGTCCTGGTCCCCAGTCCTGGTCCCCAGTCCTGGTCCCCAGTCCTGGTCCCCAGTCCTGGTCCCCAGTCCTGGTCCCCAGTCCTGGTCCCCAGTCCTGGTCCCCAGTCCTGGTCCCCAGTCCTGGTCCCCAGTCCTGGTCCCCAGTCCTGGTCCCCAGTCCTGGTCCCCAGTCCTGGTCCCCAGTCCTGGTCCCCAGTCCTGGTCCCCAGTCCTGGTCCCCAGTCCTGGTCCCCAGTCCTGGTCCCCAGTCCTGGTCCCCAGTCCTGGTCCCCAGTCCTGGTCCCCAGTCCTGGTCCCCAGTCCTGGTCCCCAGTCCTGGTCCCCAGTCCTGGTCCCCAGTCCTGGTCCCCAGTCCTGGTCCCCAGTCCTGGTCCCCAGTCCTGGTCCCCAGTCCTGGTCCCCAGTCCTGGTCCCCAGTCCTGGTCCCCAGTCCTGGTCCCCAGTCCTGGTCCCCAGTCCTGGTCCCCAGTCCTGGTCCCCAGTCCTGGTCCCCAGTCCTGGTCCCCAGTCCTGGTCCCCAGTCCTGGTCCCCAGTCCTGGTCCCCAGTCCTGGTCCCCAGTCCTGGTCCCCAGTCCTGGTCCCCAGTCCTGGTCCCCAGTCCTGGTCCCCAGTCCTGGTCCCCAGTCCTGGTCCCCAGTCCTGGTCCCCAGTCCTGGTCCCCAGTCCTGGTCCCCAGTCCTGGTCCCCAGTCCTGGTCCCCAGTCCTGGTCCCCAGTCCTGGTCCCCAGTCCTGGTCCCCAGTCCTGGTCCCCAGTCCTGGTCCCCAGTCCTGGTCCCCAGTCCTGGTCCCCAGTCCTGGTCCCCAGTCCTGGTCCCCAGTCCTGGTCCCCAGTCCTGGTCCCCAGTCCTGGTCCCCAGTCCTGGTCCCCAGTCCTGGTCCCCAGTCCTGGTCCCCAGTCCTGGTCCCCAGTCCTGGTCCCCAGTCCTGGTCCCCAGTCCTGGTCCCCAGTCCTGGTCCCCAGTCCTGGTCCCCAGTCCTGGTCCCCAGTCCTGGTCCCCAGTCCTGGTCCCCAGTCCTGGTCCCCAGTCCTGGTCCCCAGTCCTGGTCCCCAGTCCTGGTCCCCAGTCCTGGTCCCCAGTCCTGGTCCCCAGTCCTGGTCCCCAGTCCTGGTCCCCAGTCCTGGTCCCCAGTCCTGGTCCCCAGTCCTGGTCCCCAGTCCTGGTCCCCAGTCCTGGTCCCCAGTCCTGGTCCCCAGTCCTGGTCCCCAGTCCTGGTCCCCAGTCCTGGTCCCCAGTCCTGGTCCCCAGTCCTGGTCCCCAGTCCTGGTCCCCAGTCCTGGTCCCCAGTCCTGGTCCCCAGTCCTGGTCCCCAGTCCTGGTCCCCAGTCCTGGTCCCCAGTCCTGGTCCCCAGTCCTGGTCCCCAGTCCTGGTCCCCAGTCCTGGTCCCCAGTCCTGGTCCCCAGTCCTGGTCCCCAGTCCTGGTCCCCAGTCCTGGTCCCCAGTCCTGGTCCCCAGTCCTGGTCCCCAGTCCTGGTCCCCAGTCCTGGTCCCCAGTCCTGGTCCCCAGTCCTGGTCCCCAGTCCTGGTCCCCAGTCCTGGTCCCCAGTCCTGGTCCCCAGTCCTGGTCCCCAGTCCTGGTCCCCAGTCCTGGTCCCCAGTCCTGGTCCCCAGTCCTGGTCCCCAGTCCTGGTCCCCAGTCCTGGTCCCCAGTCCTGGTCCCCAGTCCTGGTCCCCAGTCCTGGTCCCCAGTCCTGGTCCCCAGTCCTGGTCCCCAGTCCTGGTCCCCAGTCCTGGTCCCCAGTCCTGGTCCCCAGTCCTGGTCCCCAGTCCTGGTCCCCAGTCCTGGTCCCCAGTCCTGGTCCCCAGTCCTGGTCCCCAGTCCTGGTCCCCAGTCCTGGTCCCCAGTCCTGGTCCCCAGTCCTGGTCCCCAGTCCTGGTCCCCAGTCCTGGTCCCCAGTCCTGGTCCCCAGTCCTGGTCCCCAGTCCTGGTCCCCAGTCCTGGTCCCCAGTCCTGGTCCCCAGTCCTGGTCCCCAGTCCTGGTCCCCAGTCCTGGTCCCCAGTCCTGGTCCCCAGTCCTGGTCCCCAGTCCTGGTCCCCAGTCCTGGTCCCCAGTCCTGGTCCCCAGTCCTGGTCCCCAGTCCTGGTCCCCAGTCCTGGTCCCCAGTCCTGGTCCCCAGTCCTGGTCCCCAGTCCTGGTCCCCAGTCCTGGTCCCCAGTCCTGGTCCCCAGTCCTGGTCCCCAGTCCTGGTCCCCAGTCCTGGTCCCCAGTCCTGGTCCCCAGTCCTGGTCCCCAGTCCTGGTCCCCAGTCCTGGTCCCCAGTCCTGGTCCCCAGTCCTGGTCCCCAGTCCTGGTCCCCAGTCCTGGTCCCCAGTCCTGGTCCCCAGTCCTGGTCCCCAGTCCTGGTCCCCAGTCCTGGTCCCCAGTCCTGGTCCCCAGTCCTGGTCCCCAGTCCTGGTCCCCAGTCCTGGTCCCCAGTCCTGGTCCCCAGTCCTGGTCCCCAGTCCTGGTCCCCAGTCCTGGTCCCCAGTCCTGGTCCCCAGTCCTGGTCCCCAGTCCTGGTCCCCAGTCCTGGTCCCCAGTCCTGGTCCCCAGTCCTGGTCCCCAGTCCTGGTCCCCAGTCCTGGTCCCCAGTCCTGGTCCCCAGTCCTGGTCCCCAGTCCTGGTCCCCAGTCCTGGTCCCCAGTCCTGGTCCCCAGTCCTGGTCCCCAGTCCTGGTCCCCAGTCCTGGTCCCCAGTCCTGGTCCCCAGTCCTGGTCCCCAGTCCTGGTCCCCAGTCCTGGTCCCCAGTCCTGGTCCCCAGTCCTGGTCCCCAGTCCTGGTCCCCAGTCCTGGTCCCCAGTCCTGGTCCCCAGTCCTGGTCCCCAGTCCTGGTCCCCAGTCCTGGTCCCCAGTCCTGGTCCCCAGTCCTGGTCCCCAGTCCTGGTCCCCAGTCCTGGTCCCCAGTCCTGGTCCCCAGTCCTGGTCCCCAGTCCTGGTCCCCAGTCCTGGTCCCCAGTCCTGGTCCCCAGTCCTGGTCCCCAGTCCTGGTCCCCAGTCCTGGTCCCCAGTCCTGGTCCCCAGTCCTGGTCCCCAGTCCTGGTCCCCTTCTGCTTGGAGATGGCAGCCTGAACAAGCTGCTCCACTACACTTCCAGGGACAGAGCTGAGACTTACCTGTACTTTCCCAGACCTTTCTTCCTGCCCTTCTTGATGACGGGGGTGATATTGGCTATCCTCCGTTCTGATCGTCTTTCTCCTCCTGATCTGGAGACCTGTAGTAGACCCCCAGCACCGTGTCTCCCATACCATTCCACCCCTTGATTCTTACTCACAAGCTCTCCAGCTGTCCATCACCCTCCCCCAGCTGGAGCTGGGTACCCTCTAATTGCTCCCTCACATAAAGGGCAACCCCACCCCCTCGCTTCCCCAGCCTGTCTCTCCTAAAGACGACAGAGCCCTCCATGACTGCGTTCCAGTCACGCGAGCTGTCCCACCACGTCTCAGTGATCGCAAGGAGGTCGTGGCCCCGCGACCAAACACAGATCTTGAGCTCATCCTGTTTATTTCCCATGCTCCGTGCATTGGTGTACAGGCACTTTAGGGAAGCAGCAGGTACAGTTACCCTGGGGGGATGCAAGAAGAAGATACTGGACGGGGGATTGGGAACGCTCCCTTCTCTGAGGAGCCCTCAGACAATCCTATGGGAGAGCTCAGAAGTTTTCCCCTGTCTTCAACAGTGGCAGTAGTGTGAAATGTGTTCATCTGGTTCATGTTAGTATGGAACAATGCTAGGGTCCATGGTACGATGAATGTGACCTTCTGTCCTACAGACCCTTGTATAACCACAAATCTAAGAAAAACAGAGTGGTTAATGTATATGGTTTTTGTATCTTGCAAAGGAATGTTTTAGCAATTCCTGTCAATAGAGAGCTTGAAGGGAAATGTATTTGTAGGCTTTTCCTTGAAGGCTCTGGTATCTGGGCGGGGGGGGGGGGGGGGGGGGCGTTCAGAATAGCTGCTAGCTATTATGACTATTGCATGGGACACCATGCAAGTCTCTGATATCTGGCCAGGAGACTAAGGAGGCGGGGAAAGCTGAAGAACGATGAAAAGACAAAGCTTGCAGGGGACGCTGCACAAGTCTCTGACATACAGCCAAGTTGGACAAAGGAGAGGGACAAGAGGGAGGAAGACTATGAGCCTTCATCTTAGAGGGAAAAGGAGTGGAATTAAGTTGGCCCCTGACTGAGCCTTTGGTGTTGGCATGAGAAAAGTACAGGCTGGAGAAAGATAAAGGAAGGCTTAAAAGAGTTGTTGAAGGTGTTAAAGTTGTGGCATGTAGTATTTAACAGAGCTGTTTAAGTTGAATGAGCAGGGAAAGAGGATGTAGGAGTGTTAATAGTTCTGCCTCCACAGGAAGCTGTGATCTCAAAATCACCGGTGTGAGCCCTTTGGGGCAGAGGGACCATGATGGGTGCGAGAGAGTTGTCATGGACACAGAAAAGCAACGAACTCTTAAAACAACCTGAGTTTAGGAGTGAGCTCAGATTGCCAATGGGACCGCTCAGGGAACTGTTGACAATTGCATTCCCCTGACCGACCCCACACCGAGACTATAGTCACCCCGGAAATAATGAACGGTAAATACCAAAATCTGGTTAAATTGGGAATTGAGAATCTGTTCCAACAAGATCCAAAAGAAACCCCTATGGAATTTTTGGACCGACTCTGAAATGCAATGGAAAACAAAACAAAGCAAACAAACGAAACTGGAGAAAATAGGGGCTAAGTGAGAACAGGGAAAATGGACACTGCCAGACAGGCGAGAGATATTGCCAAAAGCTTATGCGAAGCAAATACTGGGACGTTTGCATGCACAAACACGTTGGGGTACAAAGGCGTTAAGTGACCATTTACTTAAACAATTTGGTTGCATTGGGATTTTTGAAATAGCAAAGCAAGTTGTACAAAGTCGCTTAACTTGTCAGAAGATAAATAAGAAAGTGTTTTGACAAGCAGCCACGGGAGGGAGAAAAAACAGCTTATAGGCCTTTTGAGCAAGTACATGTTGATTTAACTGAATTGCCTAAGGTAGGGAGGATAAAATACCTATTGGTAATAGTAGATCATTTAACACAATGGGTAGAAGCTTATCCTGTAGCATGAGCTACAGCACAAATGGTGGTAAAAATTCTCTTAGAACACCTGATACCTAGATATGGGATAATCCAGTACATTGATTCTGATCGGGGCACGCACTTTACTTCTAAAATAATAACATTATTATGTCAATCATTAGGTATTCAGTGGGAATACCATACTTTCCCTGAACTTTGCGGGTGCCACGGAGTAGAAAGACTGAATCAAACAATAAAACAACCATTGGCTAAATTAATGATCGAGACACAAATGCCCTGGACGAGATGCTTACCATTGGCACTTTTAAACATAAGAACTAAACCACACAGTGAGACTGGATTATCACCATATGAAAGGTTATATGGTATGCCTTCTTCTCAAGGGATGCCTCTAGGGAACAATGTGGTTGAGGATCATAGCATCCAGAAATGCGTAACTATTATTGGAAGGAGATTACAAGAGCTAAGAGAAATTGGAACGATGGCTCAAACACCACCTTTAGGATTTGCTATTTGTAAAATACAACCAGGAGACAAGGTCTTAATAAACACCTGGAGGGAAGAATCATTGGACCCCCGACGGGAGGGATCGTACCTTGTTTTCCTTACTACCTCACAGCAGAAAGGGGTTGGACCCACGCATCCAGAATAAAAGGACCAGTCACTGCTGAAACTTGGAGGGTTGAGTCTGCTCCTGGGGAACTGAAACTCAAGCTACAGAAGCACTAATATTCTGGCAACGAGGCTCTGCATGAATTAAGGATGCCAAATAAAGGGGACAAGCGTAAAGGGAGGAAAGGGAGAAGGCAAGACCGGGCCAGGACCCTCCGCTGCGGTGTGTATGGTCTACCGAGGGAGGCAACCCCTATGGGTATTGACTGCCGAGTGAGAGGACCTCAGCCGGACTTCTCCCACACTAAGGTCAGGTTGTCCCAAGAAAATAACATCAGAACCTTTTTTTTTAAACCCATATAAAATTGTGATTCGTTTTCCAGGAGCTGGATCACCCTGACAGGCTGAATGGTAACACAAACCCAAATCGACCCTGAAAGCGGGCCCAACCCCTTGATGGAAGGCGTTTGCTTATTATGATCCAGCTATGTGGGCAGAAGACGGATCCTGGGGCTATAGGACCCCAATATATATACTTAATAGAACAATTAGGTTACAAGCTGTAATAGAAATAGTTGTAAATAAAACCGGAGATGCGCTTGGATGAATTGCAAAGCAAAATACCAAGATGAGAACTGCTTTGTATCAAAATCGCTTAGCTTTGGGTTATTTACTAGAGAAGGAGAAGTCTGTGGAAAATTTAACCTTAGTAATTGCTGTTTAGAGATTGATGATGAGGGTGTTTCTTCCTAGTAGCTGGTAGAATGCTATGTTCTGGCTTAGGATGAGAAGAGTGCTGATAATATGCTGATGTTTTAATTGTTGCAGGGCAGTGCTTACACCTAGCCAAGGACGTTTCAGCTTCTCACTCTGTCCTGCCAGCAGGCAGGCTGGGGGTGCACGAGCTGGGAGGAGGGCCGGAATGCTTGGGGTTAGGCTGGGCATCGGGCAGTGGGTGGTGAGCAATTGCATTGTGCATCACTTGTTTCGTACGCATTATTACTAGTAGTACTATTATCATCATTATTGTCATTATTATTATTGTTGTTGTTATTTTCTTGTCTTTATCTCAACTGACGGGCTTCACTTTCCCGTTTCTCTCTCCCATCCCAGAGAAGGAGGGGGGGAGGTGAGCGAACAGCCGTGTGTTGATTAGCTGCCCGCTGGGTTAAACCACAACAGAAAGAAAAGCTGTAAATGAACTTGTAAAAGAAATGAAGAAAATTGCACATGTCCCAGTGCAGATCTCAAATGGAATCGATCTAAGAGGATGCTGGGAGGGGACTTTATGGGTGGTGATTGGCTTGCTAAAATAAGGATGGTTGTATTGGGGATATGTGGAGGATTGTTAATAATTCCATGTTTAATTCTTTGTATTACCAGACTAATACACTCGGTTACACAAGGAATGCAAATATCTGCAGTACCTGTTGACCCAGAAGCAGGGAAAGAGAAAACCCATTCCCTGATGATAATAAAAACAAACAAAAATCCCAAATTGGTATCAATTGGTATCAATTCGGCAAGTATTGACTTGATTGGAAAGGAAAACACGAACCAATGCCATGAAAAAGGAGATGGGGGATTGTGAAACGTGTTCGTCTGATCCGTGTCAATACGGAACAATGCTAGGGCCTCATGGTACGATGAATGTGACCTTCTGTCCTACAGACCCTTGTATAACCACAAATCTAAGAAAAACAGAGTGGTTAATGTATATAGTTTTTGTATCTTGCAAAGGAATGTTTTAGCAATTCCTGTCAATAGAGAGCTTGAAGGGAAATGTATTTGTAGGCTTTTCCTTGAAGGCTCTGATATCTGGGCCGGGGGGGGGGGGGGGCGCGGTTCAGAATAGCTGCTCGCTATTATGACTATTGCATGGGACACTATGCAAGTCTCTGATATCTGGCCAGGAGACTAAGGAGGCGGGGAAAGCTGAAGAACGATGAAAAGACAAAGCTTGCAGGGGACGCTGCACAAGTCTCTGACATACAGCCAAGTTGGACAAAGGAGAGGGACAAGAGGGAGGAAGACTACGAGCCTTCAGCATGAGGGACCACCGGAGACTGTTACGCACGCTCCAGTAGGAGGGTGTGGATTCCGGAAACTAATTATAATAACCCTGTTTCTTTTTTAGAAGTAGTAATGAATATGTGTTAGCCTAGGAGCATAAAAATCAGCTGCTTGATGTAACTGGTGTGCGTCTTGGTGGATCAGACTCCCAGCGCAGTTTGCTTACCTCTATTCCTTTAATAGATTGTAAACTTTGATTGTAGTCCTATTTTGAAGACTGAGCCATTTATAACAGTAGTGAGGACTCCCGCCAGCCCTTCTCTGTCACCTTTAGCTCCCCTCCCTTCCCCCATCAAACCTAGTTTAAAGCCCTGGTAATCAGCTCAGAGAGCTTGCTCCCCAACACACTTGCGCCCCACCTGCCCAGTCCTGGTCCCCAGATTTTTGCGCCAGGAACATGATTCCACAGAGCCTTTAAGCCTTTCTGTAGCTGTAAAGATGCTGAAATGGTCCCTGGCTTAAGAAGAACTAGTTCCCCGCCTGGCACTACGAATCGTTGCTTAGGGCTAAAAGCTGAGGCTCTTGTCTGTTACGTGAACAGCCAGGGAGACTCAGCCTCCCTTCTCTGTTGAGTTCGGTGCTGCCTAGCCTTAACATTTTCAGTACTCAGTAGCGTCCCCCAGGCTCTTGTATTTTGAGAGGGATTGCACTCCCCTTACATCATATGGGAATCCCAGTTTTCTGTCTCACGGGTGAATGGTGTAAGGCACTTACAAATCAATGCAGATTGTTGTTGTTGCCCATTGCCATGTAAATTAAGGCCATGCAAGTACCTTCTCCTGTTTCTTCTTCCCTTTCATTTGTTGTCTGGTTTCTACAAAATATTACATATTTGGTGAAATGCCTTAAAACAACATTACTTTTTAATTAACAACTTTTTTTTTTTTTTCTCTCTCTAGGTCTGCCAGTAGCTGACAGAGTAGAAAGGTGTGCTTCTCTCCCTTTCTTGTATAGAGTTAGAGGCAATGCCTGATATCCGGCCAAGATGGACAAAGGAGAAGGACAAGGACAAAGCCTGGGAGGAAGACTATGAGCCTTCAGCACGAGAGACCCCCAGAGGGACCACCGGGGACTGATACGCATGAGCCAGTGGGAGGGTTCGGAATCTGGGAACTAGTTATAATAACCCTGCCTTTTTCCAGAAGTAGTAATGAACATGTATTAGCCTAGGAGCAGAAAAAGCTGCTGCCTGATGTAACGCGTGTGCGTGTTGGAGGAGCCCAGACTCCCCACGCACCCAGTGCTCTTTACTTGCCTTTTATTAACCCCATAAATAAATCTCATAAAGCTAAGTTGACTCGGAATTTATAACAGTATGATGAAAACTGTTGCATTCCAAGCTGGGAAGGGGAGAGGAAGATGTTCATGTATACGTGAGAATTGTACTCAACTGATTACACTTTTGCATACACCTTTTAAGGGAAAACTTTAAACGTGAGAAGCAACAGGCAGTTTTCTACGTTTCCTGATATGATAACACGGTATATAATATAGGGATGATATCATACCTATAGTCTGCTGCAGGCTGAAAAGTAGCCTGTGCCTCAGGTACCGTTTTATGCCTTTGCTTTTGCTACTACATCCCTGTAAGTCTTCAAAAGGGAAATGAAATTATCCTGCCCAGAAGAAACACCGTCCAGAAGACACTTGACTTGTTAGGGCCTGAATTCTCAATGAAACCAAAGGCAGGGATCTTACTGACCTGAAGAAAGAGGCTTTCATCTCTCCTGGCTTGTTTACTCCTGAAGGAGCGTGAAAGAGACGCGTGTCCTTGTGTGTGAAGAGGAGGTGAAGGAACAGCTAGTGCAAGGAACACACAAATCCATTGCGCCAGACCAATAGGTGGTTGTCTCTGAGCTGGGAGACTGCCACAGAAACACAGAATTATCTAGGTTGGAAGAGACCTCCAAGATCACCGAGTCCAACCTCTGACCTAACACTAACCAGTCCTCCACTACACCATATCACTGAGCTCTACATCTAAATGTCTTTTAAAGACACCCAGGGATGGAGGCTCAACCACTTCCCTGGGCAGCCCGTTCCAATGCCTAGCAGCCCTTTCAGTAAAGAAGTTCTTCATATTATCCAACCTAAACCTCCCCTGGCACAACTTTAGGCCATTTCTCCTCGTCCTGTCACCAGGCACGTGGGAAAATAGACCAAGCCCCACCTCGCTACAGCTTCCTTTAAGGTACCTGTAGAGTGTGATAAGGCCGCCCCTGAGCCTCCTTTTCTCCGGGCTGAACAAGCCCAGCTCCCTCAGCCGCTCCTCGTAGGACTTGTTCTCCAGACCCCTCACCAGCTTCGTCGCCCTTCTTGGGACTCGCTCGAGCACCTCAATGTCCTTCTTGTAGCGAGGGGCCCAAAACTGAACACAGTACTCGAGGTGCGGCCTCACCAGAGCTGAGTACAGGGGGACGATCACTTCCCTAGCCCTGCTGGCCACACCGCTTCTTATGCAAGCCAGGATGCTGTTGGCCTTCTTGGCCACCTGAGCACCTGAGTGGGCTGGCTCATATTCAGCCCACTATCCACCAATACTCCCAGGTCCTTCTCCGCCAGGCAGCTTTCCAACCACTCAGCCATCTTCAAACTTCCAGATCTAGAGGAACACGTTGGCTGCAGCCTAACAGCCACGTGTATGGAAGCTCCCCCAAGCCAACCAATCTTCTCCCCGTGACCTGCCAGAAAACAGCTGTCCTGGTTTCAGCTAGGATAGAGTTAATTTTCCTCCTAGGAGCTGGTAGGGTGCTCTGTTGTGGATTAGGATGAACACAGAATCACAGAATCACACAGAATTTCTAGGTTGGAAGAGACCTCAAGATCGTCGAGTCCAACCTCTGACCTAACACTAACAGTCCTCCACTAAACCATATCCCTAAGCTCTACAGCTAAACGTCTTTTAAAGACCTCCAGTGAGGGTGACTCCACCACTTCCCTGGGCAGCCTGTTCCAATGCCTAACAACCCTTTCGGTAAAGAAGTTCTTCCTACCATCCAACCTAAAACTCCCCTGGCACAACTTTAGCCCATTCCCCCTCGTCCTGTCACCAGGCACGTGGGAGAACAGACCGACCCCCACCTCGCTGCAGCCTCCTTTAAGGTACCTGTAGAGAGCAATAAGGTCGCCCCTGAGCCTCCTCTTCTCCAGGCTGAACAAGCCCAGCTCCCTCAGCCGCTCCTCGTAGGACTTGTTCTCCAGACCCCTCACCAGCTTCGTCGCCCTTCTCTGGACTCGCTCAAGCACCTCAATGTCCTTCTTGTAGCGAGGGGCCCAAAACTGAACACAGTACTCGAGGTGCAGCCTCACCAGAGCCGAGTACAGGGGGACGATCACTTCCCTAGCCCTGCTGGCCACACTGCTTCTTATACAAGCCAGGATGCTGTTGGCCTTCTTGGCCACCTGAGCACACCGCTGGCTCATATTCAGCCGACTGTCAACCAATACTCCCAGGTCCTTCTCCACCAGGCAGCTTTCCAACCATTCCTCTCCCAGTCTGTAGCTCTGCTTGGGGTTATTGCGCCCCAGGCGCAGGACCCGGCACTCGGCCTTGTCGATTTTCATGCAGTTGACCTCAGCCCATCGGTGCAGCCTATCCAGATCCTCCTGCAGAGCCTTCCTACCCTCAAGCAGATCGACGCATGCACCTAACTTGGTGTCATCTGCGAACTTACTGAGGGTGCACTCAATGCCCTCATCCAGATCATCGATGACGATATTAAAGAGGACCAGCCCCAGCACCGAGCCCTGGGGAACGCCACTAGTGACTGGCCTCCAACTGGATTTGACTCCATTCACCACGACTCTTTGGGCCCGGCTATCCAGCCAGTTTCTAACCCAACGAAGCGTATGCCAGTCCAAGCCAAGAGCAGCCAGTTTCTTGAGGAGAATGCTGTGGGAAATGGTGTCAAAAGCCTTGCTGAAGTCAACATAGACCACATCCACAGCCTTCCCCTCATCCACCAAGAGCGTCACTTTGTCATAGAAGGAGATCAGGTTCGTCAAGCAGGACCAGCCTTTCATAAACCCATGCTGACTGGGCCTGATCGCCTGCTTGCCCTGCAAGTGCCGTGTGATGACTCTCAAGACAATCTGCTCCATGAGCTTCCCTGGCACTGAGGTCGAACTGACAGGCCTATAGTTCCCCGGGTCTGCCCTCTGGCCCTTCTTGTAGATGGGCATCACGTTTGCTAGCCGCCAGTCAACTGGGACCTCCCCTGATAGCCAGGACTGCTGATAAATGATGGAAAGCGGTTTGGCCAGCTCCTCCGCCAGTTCTCTCAGTACCCTCGGGTGGATCCCATTCGGCCCCATCGACTTGCGCACATCCAAGTGCCGTAGCAGGTCACCAACCATTTCTTCGTGGATAGTGAGGGCCACATTCTGCTCCCCATCCCCTTCCGCCAGCTCAGGGTACTGGATATCCAGAGAACAACCGGTATTGCTGCTAAAGACTGAGGCGAAGAAGGCATTAAGCACCTCCGCCTTTTCCTCATCTTGTGTAACAAGGTTTCCCCCCGCATCCAGTAAAGGATGGAGATTCTCCTTGGTCCTCCGTTTTGTGTTGATGTATTTGTAAAAAGATTTTTTGTTGTCTTTAACGGCAGTAGCCAGATTGAGCTCCAGATGAGCTTTGGCCTTTCTAATTTTGTCCCTGCACAGCCTCGTAACATCCTTATAGTCCTCCTCAGTGGCCCGCCCTTTTTTCCAAAGATTAGAACCCCCCTTTTTTCTCCTAAGCTCAAGCTGCAACTCTCTGTTGAGTGTGCTGGGTCTGGCTGGAGTGTTGACTTTGCCGGTAGCAGCCCATACAGTGCTGTGCTCTGCACTTGTGGCTGGAACAGCAGTGTTATCACACCAGTGTTGTGTCTACTGCTGGGCAGCAGTGGCACAGCATCGGGCCTCTGTCTAACCCTCCTAGGGGGTGGGCAAAAAGTGAGAAGAGAAACATCACTAGGGCAGCTGACCTAAACCAACCAAAGGGGTATTCCATGCCATGTGATGTCACACAGCAATAAAAGGTGGAAACAGGAAGAAGAGGGGAGGGGTGGGCTCTCGTTGTGAAGACGTCGGTCCTCCTCCCGAACACCGGCTACGTGCGTTGAGGCCCTGCTGCAAGGAGGTGGTCAATCATCGCTCATTTGTGGGAAGTAAAGAGCAATTTCTTTCCTCTGCACTTCCACATAGCCTTCATTGATTTTGTTTGTTTTCCTCCCTTCTTTTTATTTTCCCTTTCCCCCTCCCTTTTCCCCTTTCCCTTTTATTTCCCTTTAGTTAAATTGTTTAGTTCATAATAATCTTTATTTAATTATTATGATTATTTCCCTTTAATTAAATTATCCTTATCTCAACCCGTGAGTTGTTCTTTGCTTTACTTCTCCCCCTCCTCATCTAAAAAGAGGGGGAGTGAGAGAGCGGTTGTGGGGTTTAGCTGCCCAGCACGGTAAAACCACCACAGTCCTTTTTGGCGCCCAACGTGGGGCTCGAAGGGTTGAGATAACAATAGAATTGATTAAAACGTGTACAACTAACACACTTACTTGCTAGTAACCATGTTCATTGTTCTGTTAATAATGGCTTTGACTATATGTCATGCAATCCGTGTCATATTCTCCTTTCTCTTATATATTCGATCCGACAAAGTGCTGCAATCGGTGTTCACTTTTTTTAATTCGCTGTGCTGCCAAGCACTGACCTTGGGTTTAATCTGGAATTCAGGCTCTGCGCTGTTATCATTTGGGTCTCATGGAAACTATCTTTTAGAGAATATTCAGAACTACACTGCCTTCCTTTCCTCATCTGGACACCAGGTTATTAATAATATTAGGAATGGTACTTTTCCCTTCTTTCACAGTGGGTTAATTACAACAGTTTGGGAGTATTTTGAAGATCCATCTGTAACCCATGTATTGCTATTTCTAATTCTGAATAACAGGTTTCATTTTCTCTCTAAGATTAGTCGATTGTTTAGAAAGCTTACTTGGGAATCTGTCTCAAAACAGTCTTGTGGCGAGTGGCAAGGTGTGTGGGATGATGTTGGCAGATACCTGTCACGAGTGTCTCCTCCAATAGTTTTGAACTTCACCCCTGAGCAAGTGCTAAATCCTAAAAACCTGGTAGAAAGTTTGAGAGTTGTATGTGCTGACCCTGATAATGCCGGAGAACGACAGCTTGCAGCATTGTGCTGGGTCCTGGCTTACTCCTATCAAACACTGTTTAACATCATCCAGCAACTTGAAGAGAGGGAGGAAGTCTCTGAATCTGATGACCAAGTAACACATGCAGTGGCTGACCCAGAGGACCAACCGACTATGGTATCAGTCGCCCCCATAGTCAAGTCAAAACAATGGAAACAGAGGTCAGCTCGTTTAGTAAGGGAAGAAACCTCTTCTAAGAAGGAGGGAGAAGGGGAAATGGCAAGCACCTCTAAAGCAGAGCCATCACAAAACAGCAGGAAGAAGAGATGGAAATCATAAAGGAATCAGAAATCACTCGATCCTTGTCCATGAGTGATTTGCGAGAAATACGAAAGGATTATGGTCGATGCCCAGGTGAACACATCCTCACCTGGCTGCTTCGATGCTGGGATGCTGAGGCCAATAGCCAACAATTAGAAGGCAATGAAGCCAAGCAGCTGGGATCCCTCTCTAGAGAAAGGGTAATTGACAAAGTAATCGGGAGAGGAGCACAGGCCCTCAGCCTCTGGAGACGACTCCTGGCAGCTGTGAGAGAAAGATATCCCCATAAGGAAGATATTGTATATCACGTAGGCAAGTGGACCACTATGGATAAAGGTCTCCAGCATCTGCGGGAATTAGCTGTGCGGGAGATGATTTATAGTGATTTGGACAATGCCCAGACACCTCAAGACCCCGATGAAGTCCAGTGCACAACATCTGTGTGGCGTAAATTTGTGCGGAGTGCACCATCAGCACATGCCAGTACACTGGCAGTAATTAACTGGGATGAGGGGATGGGACCAACAGTGTATAATCTGACCTGCCAGCTTCAAAAATATGAAGACAATCTCTCTGCTCCGCTACAGTCCTGTGTCTCAGCTGTGGAGAAACTGTCTGAAAGACTTGACCAGCTTGTGGAACGAGCATATTCCCCATATTCCCCCTCATCTAGACAGGGTGATATTTCAGCCACTAAGAATCAGCATTTGCCTGCTCAAGAGAGAGAGTATCCAAGACGCACACCACTTGGCACCTTGTGGTTTTATCTGCGTGACCATGGGGAAGATATGAGCAAATGGGATGGTGTACCTACTTCAACCCTAGCTGCTCGGGTACGTGAACTGAAAGGAAACACAGCAGCAAGAAGAGGGGCTCCTAAGAGAAATGTTGCTCCAGTTTCTATTGGGCAGTACCCCAGAGGCAGTAGAAGAGGCAGTAGAGCTGATGTTATTCTTGACCCTGATGAAGGGACCTCTGCCTCTCATTTGCAAGAATTAAGTGGCAGACGCTCCAACCAGGACGAGAGGGGCCCTGCCTCTGGCCAGGTAGAGGAGAGGGATAACCGGATTTATTGGACTGTGTGGATCCGATGGCCTGGCACATCAGAACCACAAGAATACAATGCTCTAGTGGACACTGGCGCACAATGTACCTTAATGCCATCAGGCTACCAAGGGACAGAACTCATCCGTATCTCTGGAGTGACAGGGGGATCCCAACGACTGTCTGTACTGGAAGCTGAAGTGAGTCTAACTGGGAATGAGTGGCAAAAGCATCCCATTGTGACTGGCCCAGAGGCTCCGTGTATCCTTGGCATAGACTACCTCAAGAGAGGGTACTTCAAGGATCCAAAAGGATATCGGTGGGCTTTTGGCATAGCTGCTTTGAGCACAGAGAAGATTAGGCAGCTGTCTACCCTGCCTGGCCTTTCAGAAGACCCTTCTGTTGTAGGATTGCTGAAGGTTGAAGAACAGCAGGTACCAATTGCTACTACAACGGTGCACCGACGGCAATATCGCACCAACCGAGACTCCCTGATTCCCATTCATGAGTTGGTTCACCGACTGGAGAGTCAAGGAGTAATCAGCAAGACTCGCTCACCCTTTAATAGTCCTATATGGCCAGTACGGAAGTCTAATGGCGAGTGGAGGTTAACAGTGGACTATCGAGGCCTGAATGAAGTCACACCACCGCTGAGTGCTGCAGTGCCGGACATGCTAGAACTTCAGTACGAACTAGAGTCAAAGGCAGCCAAGTGGTATGCCACAATTGATATCGCTAACGCATTTTTCTCCATCCCTTTGGCAGCAGCATGCAGGCCGCAGTTTGCTTTCACTTGGAGGGGCATCCAATACACCTGGAACCGGCTGCCCCAGGGGTGGAAGCACAGCCCTACCATTTGCCATGGACTGATCCAGTCTG
The DNA here is from genome assembly GCA_963989345.1 of Clangula hyemalis. The sequence goes on along the minus strand of OZ022428.1, from coordinate 64,342,991 downwards.
CACTGGAGAAAGGGGGAGCTCCTGAGCACCTTCAGTACATTGATGACATCCTCGTGTGGGGCAACACAGCAGAAGAAGTTTTTGAGAAAGGGAAGAAAGTAATCCAAATTCTCTTGAAAGCTGGTTTTGCCATTAAACAGAGCAAGGTCAAGGGGCCTGCACAGGAAATCCAGTTCTTGGGGGTAAAATGGCAGGATGGACGTCGCCATATTCCAATGGATGTGATCAATAAAATAACAGCAATGTCTCCGCCAACTAGCAAAAAAGAAACACAAGCTTTCCTAGGCCTCGTGGGATTCTGGAGAATGCATGTGCCAGGCTATAGTCAGCTTGTGAGTCCTCTATATCGAGTGACTCGAAAGAGAAACTATTTCGAGTGGGGCCCTGAGCAACAACAGGCATTTGAACAAATCAAACAAGAAATAGCTCGTGCAGTAGCCCTTGGGCCTGTCCGTACTGGACCAGCTGTGCAAAACATACTTTATACTGCAGCTGGGGAGCATGGGCTCACCTGGAGCCTTTGGCAGAAAACCCCAGAAGAAACTCGAGGTCGACCTCTGGGCTTCTGGAGTCGGGGCTATCGAGGATCAGAAGCCAATTACACCCCAACTGAAAAAGAAATACTCACAGCATATGAGGGTGTTCGAGCTGCTTCAGAAGTTGTGGGTACAGAAGCACGGCTCCTCTTGGCACCGCGGCTACCTGTGTTACACTGGATGTTCAAAGAGAAAATTCCCACTACACACCATGCAACTGATGCTACGTGGAGTAAGTGGATAGCGTTAATTACCCAGCGGGCTCGAATGGGAAAACCTAATCGCCCAGGAATCCTGGAGGAGATTATGGACTGGCCGGAAGGCAGAGATTTTGGAGTGCCAACAGAAGAGGTAACCCGTGCTGAAGAGGCACCACCATACAATGAGTTGCCAGAAGACAGAAAGCACTTTGTGTTGTTTACTGACGGATCCTGCCGTGTGGTAGGGAGCCATCGGAAATGGAAAGCTGCTGTGTGGAGTCCCACACGACGAGTTGTGGAGGCCATGGAAGGGGAAGGCGAGTCGAGTCAGTATGCAGAAGTAAAAGCCATACAACTAGCTCTAGAGATTGCCGAAAGAGAAAAATGGCCAGCATTGTATCTTTATACTGACTCATGGATGGTGGCAAATGCTCTGTGGGGGTGGCTACAGCAATGGAAACAGAGCAACTGGCAGCGCAGAGGTAAACCTATCTGGGCTGCTACCCTGTGGCAAGATATTGCTGCCCGGGTAGAAAACCTGGATGTTAAAGTACGTCATGTAGATGCCCACATGCCCAAGAGTCGCGCTACTGAAGAACATCAGAACAACGAAGAAGTGGATCGAGCTTCGAAAATTGAAGTGGCTCAGGTGGACCTAGACTGGGAACGTAAGGGTGAGCTGTTTGTAGCTCGATGGGCCCATGAAACATCAGGACATCTGGGGGGGGATGCCACTTACAGATGGGCTCGTGATCAAGGGGTGGACTTGACCATTGAGGCCATCACACAGGTTACCCATGAGTGTGAGACCTGTGCTGCAATCAAGAAAGCCATGAAGGTAAAATCTCCCTGGAACAGGGGGAGATGGCTAGGGTTTCAATATGGTGAGGCCTGGCAAATTGACTATATCGGACCACTCCCACAAACCCGCCAAGGCAAACGATACATACTCACCATGGTAGAAGCAACTACTGGGTGGCTGGAAACATACCCTGTAAACCATGCCACGGCCCGAAACACTATTTTGGGCCTGGAAAGACAAGTATTGTGGCGTCATGGTACACCCGAGAGAATTGAATCTGACAATGGGAGTCATTTCCGAAACAATCTTGTTACCTCCTGGGCCAAGAGGCATGGTATTGAGTGGGTGTACCACATCCCTTATCACCCACAAGCCTCTGGGAAGGTTGAGAGGTACAATGGACTGTTAAAGACTATGTTACGAGCATTAGGTGCTGGGACATGGAAACAATGGGACACATATCTACCAGAAGCCACTTGGCTAGTTAACAATAGGGGGTCTGACAGCCGTGCTGGTCCTGCCGAAACAAAACCCCTACACACTGTGAAAGGAGCTAAAGTTCCCGTAGTGCATGTAGGAAGGTGGATGGGGAAGGCAGTGTGGGTTGCTCCTGCCTCGGGAAAAGGCAAACCCACTCGTGGGATTGTCTTCGCCCAAGGACCAGGGTGTACCTGGTGGGTCATGCAAAAGAATGCGGATATCAAGCGTGTGCCTCAAGGAGAATTGACTTTGAGAGAAAACTAATCTGTAATCTAAGTTATATGTTGTAGGAAGATGCTGTAGGATCAACGACAGGTCAACTTTGCAAGGAGCCGGGCAGTGCAACAAGGACTTGAGCTAAGCTGGTGCTGGTGACCAGACATCCAACTCCACCTGCCCTGAGTGGCCACTTTGGCAGGTGAAGACCTAGTCATCAACAGTTCTTATGAACATTTTCCAGAAAAGACCTATGGAATGAAAAGATACACCTGCCTATTAATCCTGTCCTGTTAAATCCTTGTCCTGTTAAAGGACAAGGAATAATGATGAGAATGCTTGTATGCTAAAGTATGGGGATCTGAGTGTGACACAAATGCTGTGGAATAAGAGGTGGAGGTTGTGCTGGGTCTGGCTGGAGTGTTGACTTTCCCGGTAGCAGCCCATACAGTGCTGTGCTCTGCACTTGTGGCTGGAACAGCAGTGTTATCACACCAGTGTTGTGTCTACTGCTGGGCAGCAGTGGCACAGCATCGGGCCTCTGTCTAACCCTCCTAGGGGGTGGGCAAAAAGTGAGAAGAGAAACATCACTAGGGCAGCTGACCTAAACCAACCAAAGGGGTATTCCATGCCATGTGATGTCACACAGCAATAAAAGGTGGAAACAGGAAGAAGAGGGGAGGGGTGGGCTCTCGTTGTGAAGACGTCGGTCCTCCTCCCGAACACCGGCTACGTGCGTTGAGGCCCTGCTGCAAGGAGGTGGTCAATCATCGCTCATTTGTGGGAAGTAAAGAGCAATTTCTTTCCTCTGCACTTCCACATAGCCTTCATTGATTTTGTTTGTTTTCCTCCCTTCTTTTTATTTTCCCTTTCCCCCTCCCTTTTCCCCTTTCCCTTTTATTTCCCTTTAGTTAAATTGTTTAGTTCATAATAATCTTTATTTAATTATTATGATTATTTCCCTTTAATTAAATTATCCTTATCTCAACCCGTGAGTTGTTCTTTGCTTTACTTCTCCCCCTCCTCATCTAAAAAGAGGGGGAGTGAGAGAGCGGTTGTGGGGTTTAGCTGCCCAGCACGGTAAAACCACCACATTGAGCCAGGCCGGTCTTCTTCCACGTCGGCTCGTCTTTGGGCACGTGGGGACAGACCGCTCCTGCGCCATTAAGATTGCCTTCTTGAAGAGCGCCCAGCCTTCCTGGACTCCTCTGCCCTTCAGAACCGCCTCCCAAGAGACTCTAGCAACCAGTGTCCTGAGCAGCTCAAAGTCAGCCCTCCGGAAGTCCAATACAGCGGTTTTACTGGTCCCCTTCCTGGCCTCGCCAAGAATAGAGAACTCCACCATTTCGTGGTCACTCTGCCCAAGACAGCTTCCGACCACCGCACCTCCCACCAGTCCTTCTCTGTTTGTGAAGAGAAGGTCTAGCGGGGCACCACCCCTGGTAGGCTCACTAACCGGCTGCGTCAGGAAGCTATCTTCCACGCTCTCCAGAAACCTCCTAGACTGCTTTCTCTGGGCTGTGTTGTGCTTCCAGGATATGTCAGGGAAGTTGAAGTCCCCCATGAGAACAAGCGCCGACGATTTCGCAACTTCTGTCAGCCGCCTGTAGAACTCCTCATCCGTCTCCTCATCCCGGTTCGGCGGTCTATAACAGACCGCGACCGGGACGCTAGCCTTGTTGGCCTTCCCGCCGATCCTAACCCAAAGGGACTCAACCTTGTCATTCCCAGCCTCGAGTTCCACAACATCGAAAGATTCTCTAATATAGGGAGCCACACCACCACCCCTTCTGTGCTGCCTGTCCCTTCAGAAGAGCTTATAGCCAGTCATTGCAGCACTCCAGTCATGAGAGTGGTCTCACCACCACGTCTCCGTGATGGCAACCAAGTCGTAGCCTGCCTGCTGCACGATGGCTTCCAGCTCCTCCTGTTTGTTAGCCATGCTGCGTGCACTGCTGTAGATGCACTTCAGCTGGGCCACTGCCTTATCCCCCGGCCTTGCCATTGTTCCCCCTGGCACAGCTCCAACAAGCCTTGAGCGAACCAACGGCTGTGCGAACGGCTGTGTGGTGCTTAGCTGCCGGCTGGGGGAAGCCACGATGACTGCAATGTAGTCATGTAACCAAATTAAAGCCAAAACTTTCAGCCCGGTCCTTGACCTGAATAGGGAGTGAGGATCCGGATCCTGGCATTTATACGTGATAGTTTATATGCAAGCAAAGTCAATACTGCAGTCGGAGGTCATGGCGCTAGATTTTGAAAAGGCCGGCATAAAGAAGAGATCTCAGAAAAGCAAATCTAAGCAACGTTAATGTCAAGTAAAGTCTTTCGGATTGCTATATTCCTTATCTGTCGTGACTAGACAGATGAAAATCTATGACGGCAATTTTGCCATTTAGGTCATTTTCTTTGTTTCTTTTATTTCTTCTCTTTATGTTGATTTATCTTATTTTAACAGGCTCTGTACTAACTTTCCTCACAGAATGACTAGCAGAAATATGACCCTCACATGCCTTTTGTATTTAATTCATTAGGTCAACTCTAAGCACTAAGCCCCTTGTCAGGTTCTTTCTGTTAGCAATAAGGAGCAATTGAACCTTAAACATTGAAACGAGGTTGATGAGCCTATTCCACAAGGTCTCATGACTCCACACATGTGAAGTGAAATCTGCCAGGTGCGGATCATTTGACCTTAGCTATATAGGAAGCATGAGGAGTTCTGGGAAGAGTTGCCACTCGAGGGGAGTCTGAGGTTCATGTTGCTTAGGGTGCTTTTCTACTGTGCGGGTGAAATGGACGTAGTGTTCCAAAATAGGCTGCTTTTTCTTCGTGTTTTCTACCATCTCTGAGAAATAGTTCTGGACGCTCTATGAGCTAGTAACATCGGCGTTAACTACTCAGAACACAAAAACCCATGTGGTGCTCCTTCCCTGTGAAGTTCTTCGTCAGTGAGTCGAATTCAGAAGCTCGCAGGCAAGTGTTTCGGGGTTAAAAATTTGATTTGGGTTGGGTAGGGGAGCTTGAGGACGCTGGTCCGCAGTCCTGGTCCGCAGTCCTGGTCCGCAGTCCTGGTCCGCAGTCCTGGTCCGCAGTCCTGGTCCGCAGTCCTGGTCCGCAGTCCTGGTCCGCAGTCCTGGTCCGCAGTCCTGGTCCGCAGTCCTGGTCCGCAGTCCTGGTCCGCAGTCCTGGTCCGCAGTCCTGGTCCGCAGTCCTGGTCCGCAGTCCTGGTCCGCAGTCCTGGTCCGCAGTCCTGGTCCGCAGTCCTGGTCCGCAGTCCTGGTCCGCAGTCCTGGTCCGCAGTCCTGGTCCGCAGTCCTGGTCCGCAGTCCTGGTCCGCAGTCCTGGTCCGCAGTCCTGGTCCGCAGTCCTGGTCCCCAGTCCTGGTCCGCAGTCCTGGTCCGCAGTCCTGGTCCGCAGTCCTGGTCCGCAGTCCTGGTCCGCAGTCCTGGTCCGCAGTCCTGGTCCGCAGTCCTGGTCCGCAGTCCTGGTCCGCAGTCCTGGTCCCCAGTCCTGGTCCCCAGTCCTGGTCCGCAGTCCTGGTCCGCAGTCCTGGTCCGCAGTCCTGGTCCGCAGTCCTGGTCCGCAGTCCTGGTCCGCAGTCCTGGTCCGCAGTCCTGGTCCGCAGTCCTGGTCCGCAGTCCTGGTCCGCAGTCCTGGTCCGCAGTCCTGGTCCGCAGTCCTGGTCCCCAGTCCTGGTCCCCAGTCCTGGTCCCCAGTCCTGGTCCCCAGTCCTGGTCCCCAGTCCTGGTCCCCAGTCCTGGTCCCCTTCTGCTTGGAGATGGCAGCCTGAACAAGCTGCTCCACTACACTTCCAGGGACAGAGCTGAGACTTACCTGTACTTTCCCAGACCTTTCTTCCTGCCCTTCTTGATGACGGGGGTGATATTGGCTATCCTCCGTTCTGATCGTCTTTCTCCTCCTGATCTGGAGACCTGTAGTAGACCCCCAGCACCGTGTCTCCCATACCATTCCACCCCTTGATTCTTACTCACAAGCTCTCCAGCTGTCCATCACCCTCCCCCAGCTGGAGCTGGGTACCCTCTAATTGCTCCCTCACATAAAGGGCAACCCCACCCCCTCGCTTCCCCAGCCTGTCTCTCCTAAAGACGACAGAGCCCTCCATGACTGCGTTCCAGTCACGCGAGCTGTCCCACCACGTCTCAGTGATCGCAAGGAGGTCGTGGCCCCGCGACCAAACACAGATCTTGAGCTCATCCTGTTTATTTCCCATGCTCCGTGCATTGGTGTACAGGCACTTTAGGGAAGCAGCAGGTACAGTTACCCTGGGGGGATGCAAGAAGAAGATACTGGACGGGGGATTGGGAACGCTCCCTTCTCTGAGGAGCCCTCAGACAATCCTATGGGAGAGCTCAGAAGTTTTCTCCTGTCTTCAACAGTGGCAGT